>JAXIVD010001827.1:72500-73815 GCA_036785275.1 Cancer borealis
CCGGGTCACGACGCCAGGTTATGCGCTGGGCTTTTCCCAGTTCAGTCGCCCTTACTAAGGGAATCCCTGTTGGTTTCTTTTCCTCCGCTTATTAATATGCTTAAATTTGGCGGGTACTCTACCCTAACACGAGGTCGACATTGGAGCAGTAGCGACTACTATAAAGTAGTCACTGGCTTCCAGTTTTGGTTTGTGTGCGCCCGTTCCCATTAAGGTTTGATAAGGATGGGTGCTGCAGCTAACGAACCGAGGTGTAAGTAGTATAAACCGACCCGGTCGCCTTCAAGACGCCCATACGCGACTTTAGCATGCAACAGAGCCTCTGTCCTTCCTTGGAGGGAAACGAGGCAACAGGCATGGACGGCGACAAACAAAACAGCGCGTAAGCGTTGTATGTCTGTACATGGTCCTTGCCACCAAGTCCACAGATATATGACTTTGGCTTGGCAGCACATCTTTAGGGAACGCCAATTTGACTCTCGTCAAAGAGGCGAACCTCCCCAAGGCGGTCAATGCCACGCACGCAGTAGAGAGAGAGAGAGAGAGTAGAGACAAAGCTGCTACTACTACTACTACTCTGCCGGTGGTAACAAAGCCGATGTATTGGATTTGATATCCGACCCTCGTGTAGGAGTGACGGCAGCACATGAGAGTGCCGCCGCCGCAATGTGCGTTCGACTTGTCGATGTATCTGGTATTCTTGCGATTCACATACCGACACGCAGCTTGCTGCGGTCTTCATCGACCCACGAGCCGAGTGATCCACCGTTAAGAGTTGTGATTTTTGTCATTACGTCAGTCTCAATTGCCGACTTTCAAGACTTCCGCCATCTCTGCCTCGGGAGACGATAGTGGGAAGACGTAGTATACTGGGTTTAAATAGATAGTCACAGGTTTGTGAGAAGTACCTCGTTACCAGCCGGTGACACCTCCCGACGACGTTAAGTGACCGCTATCATTCGGAAACTTTGCCCGATAAAAGTCGGCCAACCTAGCGTACGTCGGTTGGTTGGAGTACCGGTGGTGTGAGTAATGGTCTACCTCTGTCCACAATGGACAGAAGAGAAGAGTGTGGGTTGAGCTGCGGCACTGTTTGCCTGTTCTCAGGCCGGGCCGCCAAAAATTGATGCATCGGTCAATTTTTTTTTTTTTGGTCGGTACCCGGCCACCCGAATTTTTTGGTTTTTGTTGCTGCAAGCAAACACGTTAATGATCCTTCCGCAGGTTCACCTACGGAAACCTTGTTACGACTTTTACTTCCTCTAAATGATCAAGTTTGGACATCTTTCCGTCAGCTCGAGGCGCCGAGAGACCC
>JAXIVD010001828.1:0-73811 GCA_036785275.1 Cancer borealis
TGACCGATAATTACGCAATAAAATTAAAGCGTATATTTTTTCCTAAACAATTTCCTCGTTTTTTCCATAGCTATTAGAGATATTGGAAATATCATTGCAGCATCTGATAGACCTAATTAAACTCTACAACTGTAATTATGAATATTTGTTCTATGACTGATAATTACGCAGTAAAATTAAACCGTATATTTTTTCCCAAACAATTTCCTCGTTTTCTCGATAGCTATTAGAGATATTGGAAATATCATTGCAGCATCTGATAGACCTGATTAAACTATACATCTGTAATTATAGACCTAATTAAACTCTACATCTGTAATTATGAATATTTGTTCTATGACCGATAATTACGCAATAAAATTAAACCGTATATTTTTTCAAAAATAATTTCCTCCTTTTCTCGAAAGCTATTAGAGATATTGGAAATATCATTGCAGCATCTGATGGACCTAATTAAACTCTACAACTGTAATTATGAATATTTGTTCCATGACCGATAATTACGCAATAAAATTAAACCGTATATTTTTTCCAAAACAATTTCCTCGTTTTCTCGATAGCTATTAGAGATATTGGAAATATCATTGCAGCATCTGGTAGACCTAATTAAACTCTACAACTGTAATTATGAATATTTGTTCTATGACCGATAATTACGCAATAAAATTAAAGCGTATATTTTTTCCCAAACAATTTCCTCGTTTTCTCGATAGCTATTAGAGATATTGGAAATATCATTGCAGCATCTGATAGACCTAATTAAACTCTTCAACTGTAATTATGAATATTTGTTTTATGACTGATAATTACGCAGAAAAATTAAACCGTATATTTTTTCCAAAACAATTTAATCTTTTTCTCGAAAGCTATTAGAGATATTGGAAATATCATTGCAGCATTTGATGGGCCTAATTAAACTCTACAACGGTAATTATGAATAGTTGTTCTATGACCGATAATTACGCAATAAAATTAAACCGTATATTTTTTCCAAAATAATTTCCTCCTTTTCTCGAAAGCTATTACAGATATTGGAAATATCATTGCAGCATCTGATAGATCTAATTAAACTCTACAACTGTAATTATGAATATTTGTTCTATGACCGATAATTACGCAATAAAATTAAAGCGTATATTTTTTCCTAAACAATTTCCTCGTTTTTTCCATAGCTATTAGAGATATTGGAAATATCATTGCAGCATCTGATAGACCTAATTAAACTCTACAACTGTAATTATGAATATTTGTTCTATGACTGATAATTACGCAGTAAAATTAAACCGTATATTTTTTCCCAAACAATTTCCTCGTTTTCTCGATAGCTATTAGAGATATTGGAAATATCATTGCAGCATCTGATAGACCTGATTAAACTATACATCTGTAATTATAGACCTAATTAAACTCTACATCTGTAATTATGAATATTTGTTCTATGACCGATAATTACGCAATAAAATTAAACCGTATATTTTTTCAAAAATAATTTCCTCCTTTTCTCGAAAGCTATTAGAGATATTGGAAATATCATTGCAGCATCTGATGGACCTAATTAAACTCTACAACTGTAATTATGAATATTTGTTCCATGACCGATAATTACGCAATAAAATTAAACCGTATATTTTTTCCAAAACAATTTCCTCGTTTTCTCGATAGCTATTAGAGATATTGGAAATATCATTGCAGCATCTGGTAGACCTAATTAAACTCTACAACTGTAATTATGAATATTTGTTCTATGACCGATAATTACGCAATAAAATTAAAGCGTATATTTTTTCCCAAACAATTTCCTCGTTTTCTCGATAGCTATTAGAGATATTGGAAATATCATTGCAGCATCTGATAGACCTAATTAAACTCTTCAACTGTAATTATGAATATTTGTTTTATGACTGATAATTACGCAGAAAAATTAAACCGTATATTTTTTCCAAAACAATTTAATCTTTTTCTCGAAAGCTATTAGAGATATTGGAAATATCATTGCAGCATTTGATGGGCCTAATTAAACTCTACAACGGTAATTATGAATAGTTGTTCTATGACCGATAATTACGCAATAAAATTAAACCGTATATTTTTTCCAAAATAATTTCCTCCTTTTCTCGAAAGCTATTACAGATATTGGAAATATCATTGCAGCATCTGATAGATCTAATTAAACTCTACAACTGTAATTATGAATATTTGTTCTATGACCGATAATTACGCAATAAAATTAAAGCGTATATTTTTTCCTAAACAATTTCCTCGTTTTTTCCATAGCTATTAGAGATATTGGAAATATCATTGCAGCATCTGATAGACCTAATTAAACTCTACAACTGTAATTATGAATATTTGTTCTATGACTGATAATTACGCAGTAAAATTAAACCGTATATTTTTTCCCAAACAATTTCCTCGTTTTCTCGATAGCTATTAGAGATATTGGAAATATCATTGCAGCATCTGATAGACCTGATTAAACTATACATCTGTAATTATAGACCTAATTAAACTCTACATCTGTAATTATGAATATTTGTTCTATGACCGATAATTACGCAATAAAATTAAACCGTATATTTTTTCAAAAATAATTTCCTCCTTTTCTCGAAAGCTATTAGAGATATTGGAAATATCATTGCAGCATCTGATGGACCTAATTAAACTCTACAACTGTAATTATGAATATTTGTTCCATGACCGATAATTACGCAATAAAATTAAACCGTATATTTTTTCCAAAACAATTTCCTCGTTTTCTCGATAGCTATTAGAGATATTGGAAATATCATTGCAGCATCTGGTAGACCTAATTAAACTCTACAACTGTAATTATGAATATTTGTTCTATGACCGATAATTACGCAATAAAATTAAAGCGTATATTTTTTCCCAAACAATTTCCTCGTTTTCTCGATAGCTATTAGAGATATTGGAAATATCATTGCAGCATCTGATAGACCTAATTAAACTCTTCAACTGTAATTATGAATATTTGTTTTATGACTGATAATTACGCAGAAAAATTAAACCGTATATTTTTTCCAAAACAATTTAATCTTTTTCTCGAAAGCTATTAGAGATATTGGAAATATCATTGCAGCATTTGATGGGCCTAATTAAACTCTACAACGGTAATTATGAATAGTTGTTCTATGACCGATAATTACGCAATAAAATTAAACCGTATATTTTTTCCAAAATAATTTCCTCCTTTTCTCGAAAGCTATTAGAGATATTGGAAATATCATTGCAGCATCTGATAGATCTAATTAAACTCTACAACTGTAATTATGAATATTTGTTCTATGACCGATAATTACGCAATAAAATTAAAGCGTATATTTTTTCCTAAACAATTTCCTCGTTTTTTCCATAGCTATTAGAGATATTGGAAATATCATTGCAGCATCTGATAGACCTAATTAAACTCTACAACTGTAATTATGAATATTTGTTCTATGACTGATAATTACGCAGTAAAATTAAACCGTATATTTTTTCCCAAACAATTTCCTCGTTTTCTCGATAGCTATTAGAGATATTGGAAATATCATTGCAGCATCTGATAGACCTGATTAAACTATACATCTGTAATTATAGACCTAATTAAACTCTACATCTGTAATTATGAATATTTGTTCTATGACCGATAATTACGCAATAAAATTAAACCGTATATTTTTTCAAAAATAATTTCCTCCTTTTCTCGAAAGCTATTAGAGATATTGGAAATATCATTGCAGCATCTGATGGACCTAATTAAACTCTACAACTGTAATTATGAATATTTGTTCCATGACCGATAATTACGCAATAAAATTAAACCGTATATTTTTTCCAAAACAATTTCCTCGTTTTCTCGATAGCTATTAGAGATATTGGAAATATCATTGCAGCATCTGGTAGACCTAATTAAACTCTACAACTGTAATTATGAATATTTGTTCTATGACCGATAATTACGCAATAAAATTAAAGCGTATATTTTTTCCCAAACAATTTCCTCGTTTTCTCGATAGCTATTAGAGATATTGGAAATATCATTGCAGCATCTGATAGACCTAATTAAACTCTTCAACTGTAATTATGAATATTTGTTTTATGACTGATAATTACGCAGAAAAATTAAACCGTATATTTTTTCCAAAACAATTTAATCTTTTTCTCGAAAGCTATTAGAGATATTGGAAATATCATTGCAGCATTTGATGGGCCTAATTAAACTCTACAACGGTAATTATGAATAGTTGTTCTATGACCGATAATTACGCAATAAAATTAAACCGTATATTTTTTCCAAAATAATTTCCTCCTTTTCTCGAAAGCTATTAGAGATATTGGAAATATCATTGCAGCATCTGATAGATCTAATTAAACTCTACAACTGTAATTATGAATATTTGTTCTATGACCGATAATTACGCAATAAAATTAAAGCGTATATTTTTTCCTAAACAATTTCCTCGTTTTTTCCATAGCTATTAGAGATATTGGAAATATCATTGCAGCATCTGATAGACCTAATTAAACTCTACAACTGTAATTATGAATATTTGTTCTATGACTGATAATTACGCAGTAAAATTAAACCGTATATTTTTTCCCAAACAATTTCCTCGTTTTCTCGATAGCTATTAGAGATATTGGAAATATCATTGCAGCATCTGATAGACCTGATTAAACTATACATCTGTAATTATAGACCTAATTAAACTCTACATCTGTAATTATGAATATTTGTTCTATGACCGATAATTACGCAATAAAATTAAACCGTATATTTTTTCAAAAATAATTTCCTCCTTTTCTCGAAAGCTATTAGAGATATTGGAAATATCATTGCAGCATCTGATGGACCTAATTAAACTCTACAACTGTAATTATGAATATTTGTTCCATGACCGATAATTACGCAATAAAATTAAACCGTATATTTTTTCCAAAACAATTTCCTCGTTTTCTCGATAGCTATTAGAGATATTGGAAATATCATTGCAGCATCTGGTAGACCTAATTAAACTCTACAACTGTAATTATGAATATTTGTTCTATGACCGATAATTACGCAATAAAATTAAAGCGTATATTTTTTCCCAAACAATTTCCTCGTTTTCTCGATAGCTATTAGAGATATTGGAAATATCATTGCAGCATCTGATAGACCTAATTAAACTCTTCAACTGTAATTATGAATATTTGTTTTATGACTGATAATTACGCAGAAAAATTAAACCGTATATTTTTTCCAAAACAATTTAATCTTTTTCTCGAAAGCTATTAGAGATATTGGAAATATCATTGCAGCATTTGATGGGCCTAATTAAACTCTACAACGGTAATTATGAATAGTTGTTCTATGACCGATAATTACGCAATAAAATTAAACCGTATATTTTTTCCAAAATAATTTCCTCCTTTTCTCGAAAGCTATTAGAGATATTGGAAATATCATTGCAGCATCTGATAGATCTAATTAAACTCTACAACTGTAATTATGAATATTTGTTCTATGACCGATAATTACGCAATAAAATTAAAGCGTATATTTTTTCCTAAACAATTTCCTCGTTTTTTCCATAGCTATTAGAGATATTGGAAATATCATTGCAGCATCTGATAGACCTAATTAAACTCTACAACTGTAATTATGAATATTTGTTCTATGACTGATAATTACGCAGTAAAATTAAACCGTATATTTTTTCCCAAACAATTTCCTCGTTTTCTCGATAGCTATTAGAGATATTGGAAATATCATTGCAGCATCTGATAGACCTGATTAAACTATACATCTGTAATTATAGACCTAATTAAACTCTACATCTGTAATTATGAATATTTGTTCTATGACCGATAATTACGCAATAAAATTAAACCGTATATTTTTTCAAAAATAATTTCCTCCTTTTCTCGAAAGCTATTAGAGATATTGGAAATATCATTGCAGCATCTGATGGACCTAATTAAACTCTACAACTGTAATTATGAATATTTGTTCCATGACCGATAATTACGCAATAAAATTAAACCGTATATTTTTTCCAAAACAATTTCCTCGTTTTCTCGATAGCTATTAGAGATATTGGAAATATCATTGCAGCATCTGGTAGACCTAATTAAACTCTACAACTGTAATTATGAATATTTGTTCTATGACCGATAATTACGCAATAAAATTAAAGCGTATATTTTTTCCCAAACAATTTCCTCGTTTTCTCGATAGCTATTAGAGATATTGGAAATATCATTGCAGCATCTGATAGACCTAATTAAACTCTTCAACTGTAATTATGAATATTTGTTTTATGACTGATAATTACGCAGAAAAATTAAACCGTATATTTTTTCCAAAACAATTTAATCTTTTTCTCGAAAGCTATTAGAGATATTGGAAATATCATTGCAGCATTTGATGGGCCTAATTAAACTCTACAACGGTAATTATGAATAGTTGTTCTATGACCGATAATTACGCAATAAAATTAAACCGTATATTTTTTCCAAAATAATTTCCTCCTTTTCTCGAAAGCTATTAGAGATATTGGAAATATCATTGCAGCATCTGATAGATCTAATTAAACTCTACAACTGTAATTATGAATATTTGTTCTATGACCGATAATTACGCAATAAAATTAAAGCGTATATTTTTTCCTAAACAATTTCCTCGTTTTTTCCATAGCTATTAGAGATATTGGAAATATCATTGCAGCATCTGATAGACCTAATTAAACTCTACAACTGTAATTATGAATATTTGTTCTATGACTGATAATTACGCAGTAAAATTAAACCGTATATTTTTTCCCAAACAATTTCCTCGTTTTCTCGATAGCTATTAGAGATATTGGAAATATCATTGCAGCATCTGATAGACCTGATTAAACTATACATCTGTAATTATAGACCTAATTAAACTCTACATCTGTAATTATGAATATTTGTTCTATGACCGATAATTACGCAATAAAATTAAACCGTATATTTTTTCAAAAATAATTTCCTCCTTTTCTCGAAAGCTATTAGAGATATTGGAAATATCATTGCAGCATCTGATGGACCTAATTAAACTCTACAACTGTAATTATGAATATTTGTTCCATGACCGATAATTACGCAATAAAATTAAACCGTATATTTTTTCCAAAACAATTTCCTCGTTTTCTCGATAGCTATTAGAGATATTGGAAATATCATTGCAGCATCTGGTAGACCTAATTAAACTCTACAACTGTAATTATGAATATTTGTTCTATGACCGATAATTACGCAATAAAATTAAAGCGTATATTTTTTCCCAAACAATTTCCTCGTTTTCTCGATAGCTATTAGAGATATTGGAAATATCATTGCAGCATCTGATAGACCTAATTAAACTCTTCAACTGTAATTATGAATATTTGTTTTATGACTGATAATTACGCAGAAAAATTAAACCGTATATTTTTTCCAAAACAATTTAATCTTTTTCTCGAAAGCTATTAGAGATATTGGAAATATCATTGCAGCATTTGATGGGCCTAATTAAACTCTACAACGGTAATTATGAATAGTTGTTCTATGACCGATAATTACGCAATAAAATTAAACCGTATATTTTTTCCAAAATAATTTCCTCCTTTTCTCGAAAGCTATTAGAGATATTGGAAATATCATTGCAGCATCTGATAGATCTAATTAAACTCTACAACTGTAATTATGAATATTTGTTCTATGACCGATAATTACGCAATAAAATTAAAGCGTATATTTTTTCCTAAACAATTTCCTCGTTTTTTCCATAGCTATTAGAGATATTGGAAATATCATTGCAGCATCTGATAGACCTAATTAAACTCTACAACTGTAATTATGAATATTTGTTCTATGACTGATAATTACGCAGTAAAATTAAACCGTATATTTTTTCCCAAACAATTTCCTCGTTTTCTCGATAGCTATTAGAGATATTGGAAATATCATTGCAGCATCTGATAGACCTGATTAAACTATACATCTGTAATTATAGACCTAATTAAACTCTACATCTGTAATTATGAATATTTGTTCTATGACCGATAATTACGCAATAAAATTAAACCGTATATTTTTTCAAAAATAATTTCCTCCTTTTCTCGAAAGCTATTAGAGATATTGGAAATATCATTGCAGCATCTGATGGACCTAATTAAACTCTACAACTGTAATTATGAATATTTGTTCCATGACCGATAATTACGCAATAAAATTAAACCGTATATTTTTTCCAAAACAATTTCCTCGTTTTCTCGATAGCTATTAGAGATATTGGAAATATCATTGCAGCATCTGGTAGACCTAATTAAACTCTACAACTGTAATTATGAATATTTGTTCTATGACCGATAATTACGCAATAAAATTAAAGCGTATATTTTTTCCCAAACAATTTCCTCGTTTTCTCGATAGCTATTAGAGATATTGGAAATATCATTGCAGCATCTGATAGACCTAATTAAACTCTTCAACTGTAATTATGAATATTTGTTTTATGACTGATAATTACGCAGAAAAATTAAACCGTATATTTTTTCCAAAACAATTTAATCTTTTTCTCGAAAGCTATTAGAGATATTGGAAATATCATTGCAGCATTTGATGGGCCTAATTAAACTCTACAACGGTAATTATGAATAGTTGTTCTATGACCGATAATTACGCAATAAAATTAAACCGTATATTTTTTCCAAAATAATTTCCTCCTTTTCTCGAAAGCTATTAGAGATATTGGAAATATCATTGCAGCATCTGATAGATCTAATTAAACTCTACAACTGTAATTATGAATATTTGTTCTATGACCGATAATTACGCAATAAAATTAAAGCGTATATTTTTTCCTAAACAATTTCCTCGTTTTTTCCATAGCTATTAGAGATATTGGAAATATCATTGCAGCATCTGATAGACCTAATTAAACTCTACAACTGTAATTATGAATATTTGTTCTATGACTGATAATTACGCAGTAAAATTAAACCGTATATTTTTTCCCAAACAATTTCCTCGTTTTCTCGATAGCTATTAGAGATATTGGAAATATCATTGCAGCATCTGATAGACCTGATTAAACTATACATCTGTAATTATAGACCTAATTAAACTCTACATCTGTAATTATGAATATTTGTTCTATGACCGATAATTACGCAATAAAATTAAACCGTATATTTTTTCAAAAATAATTTCCTCCTTTTCTCGAAAGCTATTAGAGATATTGGAAATATCATTGCAGCATCTGATGGACCTAATTAAACTCTACAACTGTAATTATGAATATTTGTTCCATGACCGATAATTACGCAATAAAATTAAACCGTATATTTTTTCCAAAACAATTTCCTCGTTTTCTCGATAGCTATTAGAGATATTGGAAATATCATTGCAGCATCTGGTAGACCTAATTAAACTCTACAACTGTAATTATGAATATTTGTTCTATGACCGATAATTACGCAATAAAATTAAAGCGTATATTTTTTCCCAAACAATTTCCTCGTTTTCTCGATAGCTATTAGAGATATTGGAAATATCATTGCAGCATCTGATAGACCTAATTAAACTCTTCAACTGTAATTATGAATATTTGTTTTATGACTGATAATTACGCAGAAAAATTAAACCGTATATTTTTTCCAAAACAATTTAATCTTTTTCTCGAAAGCTATTAGAGATATTGGAAATATCATTGCAGCATTTGATGGGCCTAATTAAACTCTACAACGGTAATTATGAATAGTTGTTCTATGACCGATAATTACGCAATAAAATTAAACCGTATATTTTTTCCAAAATAATTTCCTCCTTTTCTCGAAAGCTATTAGAGATATTGGAAATATCATTGCAGCATCTGATAGATCTAATTAAACTCTACAACTGTAATTATGAATATTTGTTCTATGACCGATAATTACGCAATAAAATTAAAGCGTATATTTTTTCCTAAACAATTTCCTCGTTTTTTCCATAGCTATTAGAGATATTGGAAATATCATTGCAGCATCTGATAGACCTAATTAAACTCTACAACTGTAATTATGAATATTTGTTCTATGACTGATAATTACGCAGTAAAATTAAACCGTATATTTTTTCCCAAACAATTTCCTCGTTTTCTCGATAGCTATTAGAGATATTGGAAATATCATTGCAGCATCTGATAGACCTGATTAAACTATACATCTGTAATTATAGACCTAATTAAACTCTACATCTGTAATTATGAATATTTGTTCTATGACCGATAATTACGCAATAAAATTAAACCGTATATTTTTTCAAAAATAATTTCCTCCTTTTCTCGAAAGCTATTAGAGATATTGGAAATATCATTGCAGCATCTGATGGACCTAATTAAACTCTACAACTGTAATTATGAATATTTGTTCCATGACCGATAATTACGCAATAAAATTAAACCGTATATTTTTTCCAAAACAATTTCCTCGTTTTCTCGATAGCTATTAGAGATATTGGAAATATCATTGCAGCATCTGGTAGACCTAATTAAACTCTACAACTGTAATTATGAATATTTGTTCTATGACCGATAATTACGCAATAAAATTAAAGCGTATATTTTTTCCCAAACAATTTCCTCGTTTTCTCGATAGCTATTAGAGATATTGGAAATATCATTGCAGCATCTGATAGACCTAATTAAACTCTTCAACTGTAATTATGAATATTTGTTTTATGACTGATAATTACGCAGAAAAATTAAACCGTATATTTTTTCCAAAACAATTTAATCTTTTTCTCGAAAGCTATTAGAGATATTGGAAATATCATTGCAGCATTTGATGGGCCTAATTAAACTCTACAACGGTAATTATGAATAGTTGTTCTATGACCGATAATTACGCAATAAAATTAAACCGTATATTTTTTCCAAAATAATTTCCTCCTTTTCTCGAAAGCTATTAGAGATATTGGAAATATCATTATTGCAGCATCTGATAGATCTAATTAAACTCTACAACTGTAATTATGAATATTTGTTCTATGACCGATAATTACGCAGTAAAATTAAAAGCGTATATTTTTTCCTAAACAATTTCCTCGTTTTTTCCATAGCTATTAGAGATATTGGAAATATCATTGCAGCATCTGATAGACCTAATTAAACTCTACAACTGTAATTATGAATATTTGTTCTATGACTGATAATTACGCAGTAAAATTAAACCGTATATTTTTTCCCAAACAATTTCCTCGTTTTCTCGATAGCTATTAGAGATATTGGAAATATCATTGCAGCATCTGATAGACCTGATTAAACTATACATCTGTAATTATAGACCTAATTAAACTCTACATCTGTAATTATGAATATTTGTTCTATGACCGATAATTACGCAATAAAATTAAACCGTATATTTTTTCAAAAATAATTTCCTCCTTTTCTCGAAAGCTATTAGAGATATTGGAAATATCATTGCAGCATCTGATGGACCTAATTAAACTCTACAACTGTAATTATGAATATTTGTTCCATGACCGATAATTACGCAATAAAATTAAACCGTATATTTTTTCCAAAACAATTTCCTCGTTTTCTCGATAGCTATTAGAGATATTGGAAATATCATTGCAGCATCTGGTAGACCTAATTAAACTCTACAACTGTAATTATGAATATTTGTTCTATGACCGATAATTACGCAATAAAATTAAAGCGTATATTTTTTCCCAAACAATTTCCTCGTTTTCTCGATAGCTATTAGAGATATTGGAAATATCATTGCAGCATCTGATAGACCTAATTAAACTCTTCAACTGTAATTATGAATATTTGTTTTATGACTGATAATTACGCAGAAAAATTAAACCGTATATTTTTTCCAAAACAATTTAATCTTTTTCTCGAAAGCTATTAGAGATATTGGAAATATCATTGCAGCATTTGATGGGCCTAATTAAACTCTACAACGGTAATTATGAATAGTTGTTCTATGACCGATAATTACGCAATAAAATTAAACCGTATATTTTTTCCAAAATAATTTCCTCCTTTTCTCGAAAGCTATTAGAGATATTGGAAATATCATTGCAGCATCTGATAGATCTAATTAAACTCTACAACTGTAATTATGAATATTTGTTCTATGACCGATAATTACGCAATAAAATTAAAGCGTATATTTTTTCCTAAACAATTTCCTCGTTTTTTCCATAGCTATTAGAGATATTGGAAATATCATTGCAGCATCTGATAGACCTAATTAAACTCTACAACTGTAATTATGAATATTTGTTCTATGACTGATAATTACGCAGTAAAATTAAACCGTATATTTTTTCCCAAACAATTTCCTCGTTTTCTCGATAGCTATTAGAGATATTGGAAATATCATTGCAGCATCTGATAGACCTGATTAAACTATACATCTGTAATTATAGACCTAATTAAACTCTACATCTGTAATTATGAATATTTGTTCTATGACCGATAATTACGCAATAAAATTAAACCGTATATTTTTTCAAAAATAATTTCCTCCTTTTCTCGAAAGCTATTAGAGATATTGGAAATATCATTGCAGCATCTGATGGACCTAATTAAACTCTACAACTGTAATTATGAATATTTGTTCCATGACCGATAATTACGCAATAAAATTAAACCGTATATTTTTTCCAAAACAATTTCCTCGTTTTCTCGATAGCTATTAGAGATATTGGAAATATCATTGCAGCATCTGGTAGACCTAATTAAACTCTACAACTGTAATTATGAATATTTGTTCTATGACCGATAATTACGCAATAAAATTAAAGCGTATATTTTTTCCCAAACAATTTCCTCGTTTTCTCGATAGCTATTAGAGATATTGGAAATATCATTGCAGCATCTGATAGACCTAATTAAACTCTTCAACTGTAATTATGAATATTTGTTTTATGACTGATAATTACGCAGAAAAATTAAACCGTATATTTTTTCCAAAACAATTTAATCTTTTTCTCGAAAGCTATTAGAGATATTGGAAATATCATTGCAGCATTTGATGGGCCTAATTAAACTCTACAACGGTAATTATGAATAGTTGTTCTATGACCGATAATTACGCAATAAAATTAAACCGTATATTTTTTCCAAAATAATTTCCTCCTTTTCTCGAAAGCTATTAGAGATATTGGAAATATCATTGCAGCATCTGATAGATCTAATTAAACTCTACAACTGTAATTATGAATATTTGTTCTATGACCGATAATTACGCAATAAAATTAAAGCGTATATTTTTTCCTAAACAATTTCCTCGTTTTTTCCATAGCTATTAGAGATATTGGAAATATCATTGCAGCATCTGATAGACCTAATTAAACTCTACAACTGTAATTATGAATATTTGTTCTATGACTGATAATTACGCAGTAAAATTAAACCGTATATTTTTTCCCAAACAATTTCCTCGTTTTCTCGATAGCTATTAGAGATATTGGAAATATCATTGCAGCATCTGATAGACCTGATTAAACTATACATCTGTAATTATAGACCTAATTAAACTCTACATCTGTAATTATGAATATTTGTTCTATGACCGATAATTACGCAATAAAATTAAACCGTATATTTTTTCAAAAATAATTTCCTCCTTTTCTCGAAAGCTATTAGAGATATTGGAAATATCATTGCAGCATCTGATGGACCTAATTAAACTCTACAACTGTAATTATGAATATTTGTTCCATGACCGATAATTACGCAATAAAATTAAACCGTATATTTTTTCCAAAACAATTTCCTCGTTTTCTCGATAGCTATTAGAGATATTGGAAATATCATTGCAGCATCTGGTAGACCTAATTAAACTCTACAACTGTAATTATGAATATTTGTTCTATGACCGATAATTACGCAATAAAATTAAAGCGTATATTTTTTCCCAAACAATTTCCTCGTTTTCTCGATAGCTATTAGAGATATTGGAAATATCATTGCAGCATCTGATAGACCTAATTAAACTCTTCAACTGTAATTATGAATATTTGTTTTATGACTGATAATTACGCAGAAAAATTAAACCGTATATTTTTTCCAAAACAATTTAATCTTTTTCTCGAAAGCTATTAGAGATATTGGAAATATCATTGCAGCATTTGATGGGCCTAATTAAACTCTACAACGGTAATTATGAATAGTTGTTCTATGACCGATAATTACGCAATAAAATTAAACCGTATATTTTTTCCAAAATAATTTCCTCCTTTTCTCGAAAGCTATTAGAGATATTGGAAATATCATTGCAGCATCTGATAGATCTAATTAAACTCTACAACTGTAATTATGAATATTTGTTCTATGACCGATAATTACGCAATAAAATTAAAGCGTATATTTTTTCCTAAACAATTTCCTCGTTTTTTCCATAGCTATTAGAGATATTGGAAATATCATTGCAGCATCTGATAGACCTAATTAAACTCTACAACTGTAATTATGAATATTTGTTCTATGACTGATAATTACGCAGTAAAATTAAACCGTATATTTTTTCCCAAACAATTTCCTCGTTTTCTCGATAGCTATTAGAGATATTGGAAATATCATTGCAGCATCTGATAGACCTGATTAAACTATACATCTGTAATTATAGACCTAATTAAACTCTACATCTGTAATTATGAATATTTGTTCTATGACCGATAATTACGCAATAAAATTAAACCGTATATTTTTTCAAAAATAATTTCCTCCTTTTCTCGAAAGCTATTAGAGATATTGGAAATATCATTGCAGCATCTGATGGACCTAATTAAACTCTACAACTGTAATTATGAATATTTGTTCCATGACCGATAATTACGCAATAAAATTAAACCGTATATTTTTTCCAAAACAATTTCCTCGTTTTCTCGATAGCTATTAGAGATATTGGAAATATCATTGCAGCATCTGGTAGACCTAATTAAACTCTACAACTGTAATTATGAATATTTGTTCTATGACCGATAATTACGCAATAAAATTAAAGCGTATATTTTTTCCCAAACAATTTCCTCGTTTTCTCGATAGCTATTAGAGATATTGGAAATATCATTGCAGCATCTGATAGACCTAATTAAACTCTTCAACTGTAATTATGAATATTTGTTTTATGACTGATAATTACGCAGAAAAATTAAACCGTATATTTTTTCCAAAACAATTTAATCTTTTTCTCGAAAGCTATTAGAGATATTGGAAATATCATTGCAGCATTTGATGGGCCTAATTAAACTCTACAACGGTAATTATGAATAGTTGTTCTATGACCGATAATTACGCAATAAAATTAAACCGTATATTTTTTCCAAAATAATTTCCTCCTTTTCTCGAAAGCTATTAGAGATATTGGAAATATCATTGCAGCATCTGATAGATCTAATTAAACTCTACAACTGTAATTATGAATATTTGTTCTATGACCGATAATTACGCAATAAAATTAAAGCGTATATTTTTTCCTAAACAATTTCCTCGTTTTTTCCATAGCTATTAGAGATATTGGAAATATCATTGCAGCATCTGATAGACCTAATTAAACTCTACAACTGTAATTATGAATATTTGTTCTATGACTGATAATTACGCAGTAAAATTAAACCGTATATTTTTTCCCAAACAATTTCCTCGTTTTCTCGATAGCTATTAGAGATATTGGAAATATCATTGCAGCATCTGATAGACCTGATTAAACTATACATCTGTAATTATAGACCTAATTAAACTCTACATCTGTAATTATGAATATTTGTTCTATGACCGATAATTACGCAATAAAATTAAACCGTATATTTTTTCAAAAATAATTTCCTCCTTTTCTCGAAAGCTATTAGAGATATTGGAAATATCATTGCAGCATCTGATGGACCTAATTAAACTCTACAACTGTAATTATGAATATTTGTTCCATGACCGATAATTACGCAATAAAATTAAACCGTATATTTTTTCCAAAACAATTTCCTCGTTTTCTCGATAGCTATTAGAGATATTGGAAATATCATTGCAGCATCTGGTAGACCTAATTAAACTCTACAACTGTAATTATGAATATTTGTTCTATGACCGATAATTACGCAATAAAATTAAAGCGTATATTTTTTCCCAAACAATTTCCTCGTTTTCTCGATAGCTATTAGAGATATTGGAAATATCATTGCAGCATCTGATAGACCTAATTAAACTCTTCAACTGTAATTATGAATATTTGTTTTATGACTGATAATTACGCAGAAAAATTAAACCGTATATTTTTTCCAAAACAATTTAATCTTTTTCTCGAAAGCTATTAGAGATATTGGAAATATCATTGGAGCATTTGATGGGCCTAATTAACCTCTACAACGGTAATTATGAATAGTTGTTCTATGACCGATAATTACGCAATAAAATTAAACCGTATATTTTTTCCAAAATAATTTCCTCCTTTTCTCGAAAGCTATTAGAGATATTGGAAATATCATTGCAGCATCTGATAGATCTAATTAAACTCTACAACTGTAATTATGAATATTTGTTCTATGACCGATAATTACGCAATAAAATTAAAGCGTATATTTTTTCCTAAACAATTTCCTCGTTTTTTCCATAGCTATTAGAGATATTGGAAATATCATTGCAGCATCTGATAGACCTAATTAAACTCTACAACTGTAATTATGAATATTTGTTCTATGACTGATAATTACGCAGTAAAATTAAACCGTATATTTTTTCCCAAACAATTTCCTCGTTTTCTCGATAGCTATTAGAGATATTGGAAATATCATTGCAGCATCTGATAGACCTGATTAAACTATACATCTGTAATTATAGACCTAATTAAACTCTACATCTGTAATTATGAATATTTGTTCTATGACCGATAATTACGCAATAAAATTAAACCGTATATTTTTTCAAAAATAATTTCCTCCTTTTCTCGAAAGCTATTAGAGATATTGGAAATAGCATTGCAGCATCTGATGGACCTAATTAAACTCTACAACTGTAATTATGAATATTTGTTCCATGACCGATAATTACGCAATAAAATTAAACCGTATATTTTTTCCAAAACAATTTCCTCGTTTTCTCGATAGCTATTAGAGATATTGGAAATATCATTGCAGCATCTGGTAGACCTAATTAAACTCTACAACTGTAATTATGAATATTTGTTCTATGACCGATAATTACGCAATAAAATTAAAGCGTATATTTTTTCCCAAACAATTTCCTCGTTTTCTCGATAGCTATTAGAGATATTGGAAATATCATTGCAGCATCTGATAGACCTAATTAAACTCTTCAACTGTAATTATGAATATTTGTTTTATGACTGATAATTACGCAGAAAAATTAAACCGTATATTTTTTCCAAAACAATTTAATCTTTTTCTCGAAAGCTATTAGAGATATTGGAAATATCATTGCAGCATTTGATGGGCCTAATTAAACTCTACAACGGTAATTATGAATAGTTGTTCTATGACCGATAATTACGCAATAAAATTAAACCGTATATTTTTTCCAAAATAATTTCCTCCTTTTCTCGAAAGCTATTAGAGATATTGGAAATATCATTGCAGCATCTGATATATCTAATTAAACTCTACAACTGTAATTATGAATATTTGTTCTATGACCGATAATTACGCAATAAAATTAAAGCGTATATTTTTTCCTAAACAATTTCCTCGTTTTTTCCATAGCTATTAGAGATATTGGAAATATCATTGCAGCATCTGATAGACCTAATTAAACTCTACAACTGTAATTATGAATATTTGTTCTATGACTGATAATTACGCAGTAAAATTAAACCGTATATTTTTTCCCAAACAATTTCCTCGTTTTCTCGATAGCTATTAGAGATATTGGAAATATCATTGCAGCATCTGATAGACCTGATTAAACTATACATCTGTAATTATAGACCTAATTAAACTCTACATCTGTAATTATGAATATTTGTTCTATGACCGATAATTACGCAATAAAATTAAACCGTATATTTTTTCAAAAATAATTTCCTCCTTTTCTCGAAAGCTATTAGAGATATTGGAAATATCATTGCAGCATCTGATGGACCTAATTAAACTCTACAACTGTAATTATGAATATTTGTTCCATGACCGATAATTACGCAATAAAATTAAACCGTATATTTTTTCCAAAACAATTTCCTCGTTTTCTCGATAGCTATTAGAGATATTGGAAATATCATTGCAGCATCTGGTAGACCTAATTAAACTCTACAACTGTAATTATGAATATTTGTTCTATGACCGATAATTACGCAATAAAATTAAAGCGTATATTTTTTCCCAAACAATTTCCTCGTTTTCTCGATAGCTATTAGAGATATTGGAAATATCATTGCAGCATCTGATAGACCTAATTAAACTCTTCAACTGTAATTATGAATATTTGTTTTATGACTGATAATTACGCAGAAAAATTAAACCGTATATTTTTTCCAAAACAATTTAATCTTTTTCTCGAAAGCTATTAGAGATATTGGAAATATCATTGCAGCATTTGATGGGCCTAATTAAACTCTACAACGGTAATTATGAATAGTTGTTCTATGACCGATAATTACGCAATAAAATTAAACCGTATATTTTTTCCAAAATAATTTCCTCCTTTTCTCGAAAGCTATTAGAGATATTGGAAATATCATTGCAGCATCTGATAGATCTAATTAAACTCTACAACTGTAATTATGAATATTTGTTCTATGACCGATAATTACGCAATAAAATTAAAGCGTATATTTTTTCCTAAACAATTTCCTCGTTTTTTCCATAGCTATTAGAGATATTGGAAATATCATTGCAGCATCTGATAGACCTAATTAAACTCTACAACTGTAATTATGAATATTTGTTCTATGACTGATAATTACGCAGTAAAATTAAACCGTATATTTTTTCCCAAACAATTTCCTCGTTTTCTCGATAGCTATTAGAGATATTGGAAATATCATTGCAGCATCTGATAGACCTGATTAAACTATACATCTGTAATTATAGACCTAATTAAACTCTACATCTGTAATTATGAATATTTGTTCTATGACCGATAATTACGCAATAAAATTAAACCGTATATTTTTTCAAAAATAATTTCCTCCTTTTCTCGAAAGCTATTAGAGATATTGGAAATATCATTGCAGCATCTGATGGACCTAATTAAACTCTACAACTGTAATTATGAATATTTGTTCCATGACCGATAATTACGCAATAAAATTAAACCGTATATTTTTTCCAAAACAATTTCCTCGTTTTCTCGATAGCTATTAGAGATATTGGAAATATCATTGCAGCATCTGGTAGACCTAATTAAACTCTACAACTGTAATTATGAATATTTGTTCTATGACCGATAATTACGCAATAAAATTAAAGCGTATATTTTTTCCCAAACAATTTCCTCGTTTTCTCGATAGCTATTAGAGATATTGGAAATATCATTGCAGCATCTGATAGACCTAATTAAACTCTTCAACTGTAATTATGAATATTTGTTTTATGACTGATAATTACGCAGAAAAATTAAACCGTATATTTTTTCCAAAACAATTTAATCTTTTTCTCGAAAGCTATTAGAGATATTGGAAATATCATTGCAGCATTTGATGGGCCTAATTAAACTCTACAACGGTAATTATGAATAGTTGTTCTATGACCGATAATTACGCAATAAAATTAAACCGTATATTTTTTCCAAAATAATTTCCTCCTTTTCTCGAAAGCTATTAGAGATATTGGAAATATCATTGCAGCATCTGATAGATCTAATTAAACTCTACAACTGTAATTATGAATATTTGTTCTATGACCGATAATTACGCAGTAAAATTAAAAGCGTATATTTTTTCCTAAACAATTTCCTCGTTTTTTCCATAGCTATTAGAGATATTGGAAATATCATTGCAGCATCTGATAGACCTAATTAAACTCTACAACTGTAATTATGAATATTTGTTCTATGACTGATAATTACGCAGTAAAATTAAACCGTATATTTTTTCCCAAACAATTTCCTCGTTTTCTCGATAGCTATTAGAGATATTGGAAATATCATTGCAGCATCTGATAGACCTGATTAAACTATACATCTGTAATTATAGACCTAATTAAACTCTACATCTGTAATTATGAATATTTGTTCTATGACCGATAATTACGCAATAAAATTAAACCGTATATTTTTTCAAAAATAATTTCCTCCTTTTCTCGAAAGCTATTAGAGATATTGGAAATATCATTGCAGCATCTGATGGACCTAATTAAACTCTACAACTGTAATTATGAATATTTGTTCCATGACCGATAATTACGCAATAAAATTAAACCGTATATTTTTTCCAAAACAATTTCCTCGTTTTCTCGATAGCTATTAGAGATATTGGAAATATCATTGCAGCATCTGGTAGACCTAATTAAACTCTACAACTGTAATTATGAATATTTGTTCTATGACCGATAATTACGCAATAAAATTAAAGCGTATATTTTTTCCCAAACAATTTCCTCGTTTTCTCGATAGCTATTAGAGATATTGGAAATATCATTGCAGCATCTGATAGACCTAATTAAACTCTTCAACTGTAATTATGAATATTTGTTTTATGACTGATAATTACGCAGAAAAATTAAACCGTATATTTTTTCCAAAACAATTTAATCTTTTTCTCGAAAGCTATTAGAGATATTGGAAATATCATTGCAGCATTTGATGGGCCTAATTAAACTCTACAACGGTAATTATGAATAGTTGTTCTATGACCGATAATTACGCAATAAAATTAAACCGTATATTTTTTCCAAAATAATTTCCTCCTTTTCTCGAAAGCTATTAGAGATATTGGAAATATCATTGCAGCATCTGATAGATCTAATTAAACTCTACAACTGTTATTATGAATATTTGTTCTATGACCGATAATTACGCAATAAAATTAAAGCGTATATTTTTTCCTAAACAATTTCCTCGTTTTTTCCATAGCTATTAGAGATATTGGAAATATCATTGCAGCATCTGATAGACCTAATTAAACTCTACAACTGTAATTATGAATATTTGTTCTATGACTGATAATTACGCAGTAAAATTAAACCGTATATTTTTTCCCAAACAATTTCCTCGTTTTCTCGATAGCTATTAGAGATATTGGAAATATCATTGCAGCATCTGATAGACCTGATTAAACTATACATCTGTAATTATAGACCTAATTAAACTCTACATCTGAAATTATGAATATTTGTTCTATGACCGATAATTACGCAATAAAATTAAACCGTATATTTTTTCAAAAATAATTTCCTCCTTTTCTCGAAAGCTATTAGAGATATTGGAAATATCATTGCAGCATCTGATGGACCTAATTAAACTCTACAACTGTAATTATGAATATTTGTTCCATGACCGATAATTACGCAATAAAATTAAACCGTATATTTTTTCCAAAACAATTTCCTCGTTTTCTCGATAGCTATTAGAGATATTGGAAATATCATTGCAGCATCTGGTAGACCTAATTAAACTCTACAACTGTAATTATGAATATTTGTTCTATGACCGATAATTACGCAATAAAATTAAAGCGTATATTTTTTCCCAAACAATTTCCTCGTTTTCTCGATAGCTATTAGAGATATTGGAAATATCATTGCAGCATCTGATAGACCTAATTAAACTCTTCAACTGTAATTATGAATATTTGTTTTATGACTGATAATTACGCAGAAAAATTAAACCGTATATTTTTTCCAAAACAATTTAATCTTTTTCTCGAAAGCTATTAGAGATATTGGAAATATCATTGCAGCATTTGATGGGCCTAATTAAACTCTACAACGGTAATTATGAATAGTTGTTCTATGACCGATAATTACGCAATAAAATTAAACCGTATATTTTTTCCAAAATAATTTCCTCCTTTTCTCGAAAGCTATTAGAGATATTGGAAATATCATTGCAGCATCTGATAGATCTAATTAAACTCTACAACTGTAATTATGAATATTTGTTCTATGACCGATAATTACGCAGTAAAATTAAAAGCGTATATTTTTTCCTAAACAATTTCCTCGTTTTTTCCATAGCTATTAGAGATATTGGAAATATCATTGCAGCATCTGATAGACCTAATTAAACTCTACAACTGTAATTATGAATATTTGTTCTATGACTGATAATTACGCAGTAAAATTAAACCGTATATTTTTTCCCAAACAATTTCCTCGTTTTCTCGATAGCTATTAGAGATATTGGAAATATCATTGCAGCATCTGATAGACCTGATTAAACTATACATCTGTAATTATAGACCTAATTAAACTCTACATCTGTAATTATGAATATTTGTTCTATGACCGATAATTACGCAATAAAATTAAACCGTATATTTTTTCAAAAATAATTTCCTCCTTTTCTCGAAAGCTATTAGAGATATTGGAAATATCATTGCAGCATCTGATGGACCTAATTAAACTCTACAACTGTAATTATGAATATTTGTTCCATGACCGATAATTACGCAATAAAATTAAACCGTATATTTTTTCCAAAACAATTTCCTCGTTTTCTCGATAGCTATTAGAGATATTGGAAATATCATTGCAGCATCTGGTAGACCTAATTAAACTCTACAACTGTAATTATGAATATTTGTTCTATGACCGATAATTACGCAATAAAATTAAAGCGTATATTTTTTCCCAAACAATTTCCTCGTTTTCTCGATAGCTATTAGAGATATTGGAAATATCATTGCAGCATCTGATAGACCTAATTAAACTCTTCAACTGTAATTATGAATATTTGTTTTATGACTGATAATTACGCAGAAAAATTAAACCGTATATTTTTTCCAAAACAATTTAATCTTTTTCTCGAAAGCTATTAGAGATATTGGAAATATCATTGCAGCATTTGATGGGCCTAATTAAACTCTACAACGGTAATTATGAATAGTTGTTCTATGACCGATAATTACGCAATAAAATTAAACCGTATATTTTTTCCAAAATAATTTCCTCCTTTTCTCGAAAGCTATTAGAGATATTGGAAATATCATTGCAGCATCTGATAGATCTAATTAAACTCTACAACTGTAATTATGAATATTTGTTCTATGACCGATAATTACGCAGTAAAATTAAAAGCGTATATTTTTTCCTAAACAATTTCCTCGTTTTTTCCATAACTATTAGAGATATTGGAAATATCATTGCAGCATCTGATAGACCTAATTAAACTCTACAACTGTAATTATGAATATTTGTTCTATGACTGATAATTACGCAGTAAAATTAAACCGTATATTTTTTCCCAAACAATTTCCTCGTTTTCTCGATAGCTATTAGAGATATTGGAAATATCATTGCAGCATCTGATAGACCTGATTAAACTATACATCTGTAATTATAGACCTAATTAAACTCTACATCTGTAATTATGAATATTTGTTCTATGACCGATAATTACGCAATAAAATTAAACCGTATATTTTTTCAAAAATAATTTCCTCCTTTTCTCGAAAGCTATTAGAGATATTGGAAATATCATTGCAGCATCTGATGGACCTAATTAAACTCTACAACTGTAATTATGAATATTTGTTCCATGACCGATAATTACGCAATAAAATTAAACCGTATATTTTTTCCAAAACAATTTCCTCGTTTTCTCGATAGCTATTAGAGATATTGGAAATATCATTGCAGCATCTGGTAGACCTAATTAAACTCTACAACTGTAATTATGAATATTTGTTCTATGACCGATAATTACGCAATAAAATTAAAGCGTATATTTTTTCCCAAACAATTTCCTCGTTTTCTCGATAGCTATTAGAGATATTGGAAATATCATTGCAGCATCTGATAGACCTAATTAAACTCTTCAACTGTAATTATGAATATTTGTTTTATGACTGATAATTACGCAGAAAAATTAAACCGTATATTTTTTCCAAAACAATTTAATCTTTTTCTCGAAAGCTATTAGAGATATTGGAAATATCATTGCAGCATTTGATGGGCCTAATTAAACTCTACAACGGTAATTATGAATAGTTGTTCTATGACCGATAATTACGCAATAAAATTAAACCGTATATTTTTTCCAAAATAATTTCCTCCTTTTCTCGAAAGCTATTAGAGATATTGGAAATATCATTGCAGCATCTGATAGATCTAATTAAACTCTACAACTGTAATTATGAATATTTGTTCTATGACCGATAATTACGCAATAAAATTAAAGCGTATATTTTTTCCTAAACAATTTCCTCGTTTTTTCCATAGCTATTAGAGATATTGGAAATATCATTGCAGCATCTGATAGACCTAATTAAACTCTACAACTGTAATTATGAATATTTGTTCTATGACTGATAATTACGCAGTAAAATTAAACCGTATATTTTTTCCCAAACAATTTCCTCGTTTTCTCGATAGCTATTAGAGATATTGGAAATATCATTGCAGCATCTGATAGACCTGATTAAACTATACATCTGTAATTATAGACCTAATTAAACTCTACATCTGTAATTATGAATATTTGTTCTATGACCGATAATTACGCAATAAAATTAAACCGTATATTTTTTCAAAAATAATTTCCTCCTTTTCTCGAAAGCTATTAGAGATATTGGAAATATCATTGCAGCATCTGATGGACCTAATTAAACTCTACAACTGTAATTATGAATATTTGTTCCATGACCGATAATTACGCAATAAAATTAAACCGTATATTTTTTCCAAAACAATTTCCTCGTTTTCTCGATAGCTATTAGAGATATTGGAAATATCATTGCAGCATCTGGTAGACCTAATTAAACTCTACAACTGTAATTATGAATATTTGTTCTATGACCGATAATTACGCAATAAAATTAAAGCGTATATTTTTTCCCAAACAATTTCCTCGTTTTCTCGATAGCTATTAGAGATATTGGAAATATCATTGCAGCATCTGATAGACCTAATTAAACTCTTCAACTGTAATTATGAATATTTGTTTTATGACTGATAATTACGCAGAAAAATTAAACCGTATATTTTTTCCAAAACAATTTAATCTTTTTCTCGAAAGCTATTAGAGATATTGGAAATATCATTGCAGCATTTGATGGGCCTAATTAAACTCTACAACGGTAATTATGAATAGTTGTTCTATGACCGATAATTACGCAATAAAATTAAACCGTATATTTTTTCCAAAATAATTTCCTCTTTTTCTCGAAAGCTATTAGAGATATTGGAAATATCATTGCAGCATCTGATAGATCTAATTAAACTCTACAACTGTAATTATGAATATTTGTTCTATGACCGATAATTACGCAATAAAATTAAAGCGTATATTTTTTCCTAAACAATTTCCTCGTTTTTTCCATAGCTATTAGAGATATTGGAAATATCATTGCAGCATCTGATAGACCTAATTAAACTCTACAACTGTAATTATGAATATTTGTTCTATGACTGATAATTACGCAGTAAAATTAAACCGTATATTTTTTCCCAAACAATTTCCTCGTTTTCTCGATAGCTATTAGAGATATTGGAAATATCATTGCAGCATCTGATAGACCTGATTAAACTATACATCTGTAATTATAGACCTAATTAAACTCTACATCTGTAATTATGAATATTTGTTCTATGACCGATAATTACGCAATAAAATTAAACCGTATATTTTTTCAAAAATAATTTCCTCCTTTTCTCGAAAGCTATTAGAGATATTGGAAATATCATTGCAGCATCTGATGGACCTAATTAAACTCTACAACTGTAATTATGAATATTTGTTCCATGACCGATAATTACGCAATAAAATTAAACCGTATATTTTTTCCAAAACAATTTCCTCGTTTTCTCGATAGCTATTAGAGATATTGGAAATATCATTGCAGCATCTGGTAGACCTAATTAAACTCTACAACTGTAATTATGAATATTTGTTCTATGACCGATAATTACGCAATAAAATTAAAGCGTATATTTTTTCCCAAACAATTTCCTCGTTTTCTCGATAGCTATTAGAGATATTGGAAATATCATTGCAGCATCTGATAGACCTAATTAAACTCTTCAACTGTAATTATGAATATTTGTTTTATGACTGATAATTACGCAGAAAAATTAAACCGTATATTTTTTCCAAAACAATTTAATCTTTTTCTCGAAAGCTATTAGAGATATTGGAAATATCATTGCAGCATTTGATGGGCCTAATTAAACTCTACAACGGTAATTATGAATAGTTGTTCTATGACCGATAATTACGCAATAAAATTAAACCGTATATTTTTTCCAAAATAATTTCCTCCTTTTCTCGAAAGCTATTAGAGATATTGGAAATATCATTGCAGCATCTGATAGATCTAATTAAACTCTACAACTGTAATTATGAATATTTGTTCTATGACCGATAATTACGCAGTAAAATTAAAAGCGTATATTTTTTCCTAAACAATTTCCTCGTTTTTTCCATAGCTATTAGAGATATTGGAAATATCATTGCAGCATCTGATAGACCTAATTAAACTCTACAACTGTAATTATGAATATTTGTTCTATGACTGATAATTACGCAGTAAAATTAAACCGTATATTTTTTCCCAAACAATTTCCTCGTTTTCTCGATAGCTATTAGAGATATTGGAAATATCATTGCAGCATCTGATAGACCTGATTAAACTATACATCTGTAATTATAGACCTAATTAAACTCTACATCTGTAATTATGAATATTTGTTCTATGACCGATAATTACGCAATAAAATTAAACCGTATATTTTTTCAAAAATAATTTCCTCCTTTTCTCGAAAGCTATTAGAGATATTGGAAATATCATTGCAGCATCTGATGGACCTAATTAAACTCTACAACTGTAATTATGAATATTTGTTCCATGACCGATAATTACGCAATAAAATTAAACCGTATATTTTTTCCAAAACAATTTCCTCGTTTTCTCGATAGCTATTAGAGATATTGGAAATATCATTGCAGCATCTGGTAGACCTAATTAAACTCTACAACTGTAATTATGAATATTTGTTCTATGACCGATAATTACGCAATAAAATTAAAGCGTATATTTTTTCCCAAACAATTTCCTCGTTTTCTCGATAGCTATTAGAGATATTGGAAATATCATTGCAGCATCTGATAGACCTAATTAAACTCTTCAACTGTAATTATGAATATTTGTTTTATGACTGATAATTACGCAGAAAAATTAAACCGTATATTTTTTCCAAAACAATTTAATCTTTTTCTCGAAAGCTATTAGAGATATTGGAAATATCATTGCAGCATTTGATGGGCCTAATTAAACTCTACAACGGTAATTATGGATAGTTGTTCTATGACCGATAATTACGCAATAAAATTAAACCGTATATTTTTTCCAAAATAATTTCCTCCTTTTCTCGAAAGCTATTAGAGATATTGGAAATATCATTGCAGCATCTGATAGATCTAATTAAACTCTACAACTGTAATTATGAATATTTGTTCTATGACCGATAATTACGGAATAAAATTAAAGCGTATATTTTTTCCTAAACAATTTCCTCGTTTTTTCCATAGCTATTAGAGATATTGGAAATATCATTGCAGCATCTGATAGACCTAATTAAACTCTACAACTGTAATTATGAATATTTGTTCTATGACTGATAATTACGCAGTAAAATTAAACCGTATATTTTTTCCCAAACAATTTCCTCGTTTTCTCGATAGCTATTAGAGATATTGGAAATATCATTGCAGCATCTGATAGACCTGATTAAACTATACATCTGTAATTATAGACCTAATTAAACTCTACATCTGTAATTATGAATATTTGTTCTATGACCGATAATTACGCAATAAAATTAAACCGTATATTTTTTCAAAAATAATTTCCTCCTTTTCTCGAAAGCTATTAGAGATATTGGAAATATCGTTGCAGCATCTGATGGACCTAATTAAACTCTACAACTGTAATTATGAATATTTGTTCCATGACCGATAATTACGCAATAAAATTAAACCGTATATTTTTTCCAAAACAATTTCCTCGTTTTCTCGATAGCTATTAGAGATATTGGAAATATCATTGCAGCATCTGGTAGACCTAATTAAACTCTACAACTGTAATTATGAATATTTGTTCTATGACCGATAATTACGCAATAAAATTAAAGCGTATATTTTTTCCCAAACTATTTCCTCGTTTTCTCGATAGCTATTAGAGATATTGGAAATATCATTGCAGCATCTGATAGACCTAATTAAACTCTTCAACTGTAATTATGAATATTTGTTTTATGACTGATAATTACGCAGAAAAATTAAACCGTATATTTTTTCCAAAACAATTTAATCTTTTTCTCGAAAGCTATTAGAGATATTGGAAATATCATTGCAGCATTTGATGGGCCTAATTAAACTCTACAACGGTAATTATGAATAGTTGTTCTATGACCGATAATTACGCAATAAAATTAAACCGTATATTTTTTCCAAAATAATTTCCTCCTTTTCTCGAAAGCTATTAGAGATATTGGAAATATCATTGCAGCATCTGATAGATCTAATTAAACTCTACAACTGTAATTATGAATATTTGTTCTATGACCGATAATTACGCAATAAAATTAAAGCGTATATTTTTTCCTAAACAATTTCCTCGTTTTTTCCATAGCTATTAGAGATATTGGAAATATCATTGCAGCATCTGATAGACCTAATTAAACTCTACAACTGTAATTATGAATATTTGTTCTATGACTGATAATTACGCAGTAAAATTAAACCGTATATTTTTTCCCAAACAATTTCCTCGTTTTCTCGATAGCTATTAGAGATATTGGAAATATCATTGCAGCATCTGATAGACCTGATTAAACTATACATCTGTAATTATAGACCTAATTAAACTCTACATCTGTAATTATGAATATTTGTTCTATGACCGATAATTACGCAATAAAATTAAACCGTATATTTTTTCAAAAATAATTTCCTCCTTTTCTCGAAAGCTATTAGAGATATTGGAAATATCATTGCAGCATCTGATGGACCTAATTAAACTCTACAACTGTAATTATGAATATTTGTTCCATGACCGATAATTACGCAATAAAATTAAACCGTATATTTTTTCCAAAACAATTTCCTCGTTTTCTCGATAGCTATTAGAGATATTGGAAATATCATTGCAGCATCTGGTAGACCTAATTAAACTCTACAACTGTAATTATGAATATTTGTTCTATGACCGATAATTACGCAATAAAATTAAAGCGTATATTTTTTCCCAAACAATTTCCTCGTTTTCTCGATAGCTATTAGAGATATTGGAAATATCATTGCAGCATCTGATAGACCTAATTAAACTCTTCAACTGTAATTATGAATATTTGTTTTATGACTGATAATTACGCAGAAAAATTAAACCGTATATTTTTTCCAAAACAATTTAATCTTTTTCTCGAAAGCTATTAGAGATATTGGAAATATCATTGCAGCATTTGATGGGCCTAATTAAACTCTACAACGGTAATTATGAATAGTTGTTCTATGACCGATAATTACGCAATAAAATTAAACCGTATATTTTTTCCAAAATAATTTCCTCCTTTTCTCGAAAGCTATTAGAGATATTGGAAATATCATTGCAGCATCTGATAGATCTAATTAAACTCTACAACTGTAATTATGAATATTTGTTCTATGACCGATAATTACGCAATAAAATTAAAGCGTATATTTTTTCCTAAACAATTTCCTCGTTTTTTCCATAGCTATTAGAGATATTGGAAATATCATTGCAGCATCTGATAGACCTAATTAAACTCTACAACTGTAATTATGAATATTTGTTCTATGACTGATAATTACGCAGTAAAATTAAACCGTATATTTTTTCCCAAACAATTTCCTCGTTTTCTCGATAGCTATTAGAGATATTGGAAATATCATTGCAGCATCTGATAGACCTGATTAAACTATACATCTGTAATTATAGACCTAATTAAACTCTACATCTGTAATTATGAATATTTGTTCTATGACCGATAATTACGCAATAAAATTAAACCGTATATTTTTTCAAAAATAATTTCCTCCTTTTCTCGAAAGCTATTAGAGATATTGGAAATATCATTGCAGCATCTGATGGACCTAATTAAACTCTACAACTGTAATTATGAATATTTGTTCCATGACCGATAATTACGCAATAAAATTAAACCGTATATTTTTTCCAAAACAATTTCCTCGTTTTCTCGATAGCTATTAGAGATATTGGAAATATCATTGCAGCATCTGCTAGACCTAATTAAACTCTACAACTGTAATTATGAATATTTGTTCTATGACCGATAATTACGCAATAAAATTAAAGCGTATATTTTTTCCCAAACAATTTCCTCGTTTTCTCGATAGCTATTAGAGATATTGGAAATATCATTGCAGCATCTGATAGACCTAATTAAACTCTTCAACTGTAATTATGAATATTTGTTTTATGACTGATAATTACGCAGAAAAATTAAACCGTATATTTTTTCCAAAACAATTTAATCTTTTTCTCGAAAGCTATTAGAGATATTGGAAATATCATTGCAGCATTTGATGGGCCTAATTAAACTCTACAACGGTAATTATGAATAGTTGTTCTATGACCGATAATTACGCAATAAAATTAAACCGTATATTTTTTCCAAAATAATTTCCTCCTTTTCTCGAAAGCTATTAGAGATATTGGAAATATCATTGCAGCATCTGATAGATCTAATTAAACTCTACAACTGTAATTATGAATATTTGTTCTATGACCGATAATTACGCAATAAAATTAAAGCGTATATTTTTTCCTAAACAATTTCCTCGTTTTTTCCATAGCTATTAGAGATATTGGAAATATCATTGCAGCATCTGATAGACCTAATTAAACTCTACAACTGTAATTATGAATATTTGTTCTATGACTGATAATTACGCAGTAAAATTAAACCGTATATTTTTTCCCAAACAATTTCCTCGTTTTCTCGATAGCTATTAGAGATATTGGAAATATCATTGCAGCATCTGATAGACCTGATTAAACTATACATCTGTAATTATAGACCTAATTAAACTCTACATCTGTAATTATGAATATTTGTTCTATGACCGATAATTACGCAATAAAATTAAACCGTATATTTTTTCAAAAATAATTTCCTCCTTTTCTCGAAAGCTATTAGAGATATTGGAAATATCATTGCAGCATCTGATGGACCTAATTAAACTCTACAACTGTAATTATGAATATTTGTTCCATGACCGATAATTACGCAATAAAATTAAACCGTATATTTTTTCCAAAACAATTTCCTCGTTTTCTCGATAGCTATTAGAGATATTGGAAATATCATTGCAGCATCTGCTAGACCTAATTAAACTCTACAACTGTAATTATGAATATTTGTTCTATGACCGATAATTACGCAATAAAATTAAAGCGTATATTTTTTCCCAAACAATTTCCTCGTTTTCTCGATAGCTATTAGAGATATTGGAAATATCATTGCAGCATCTGATAGACCTAATTAAACTCTTCAACTGTAATTATGAATATTTGTTTTATGACTGATAATTACGCAGAAAAATTAAACCGTATATTTTTTCCAAAACAATTTAATCTTTTTCTCGAAAGCTATTAGAGATATTGGAAATATCATTGCAGCATTTGATGGGCCTAATTAAACTCTACAACGGTAATTATGAATAGTTGTTCTATGACCGATAATTACGCAATAAAATTAAACCGTATATTTTTTCCAAAATAATTTCCTCCTTTTCTCGAAAGCTATTAGAGATATTGGAAATATCATTGCAGCATCTGATAGATCTAATTAAACTCTACAACTGTAATTATGAATATTTGTTCTATGACCGATAATTACGCAATAAAATTAAAGCGTATATTTTTTCCTAAACAATTTCCTCGTTTTTTCCATAGCTATTAGAGATATTGGAAATATCATTGCAGCATCTGATAGACCTAATTAAACTCTACAACTGTAATTATGAATATTTGTTCTATGACTGATAATTACGCAGTAAAATTAAACCGTATATTTTTTCCCAAACAATTTCCTCGTTTTCTCGATAGCTATTAGAGATATTGGAAATATCATTGCAGCATCTGATAGACCTGATTAAACTATACATCTGTAATTATAGACCTAATTAAACTCTACATCTGTAATTATGAATATTTGTTCTATGACCGATAATTACGCAATAAAATTAAACCGTATATTTTTTCAAAAATAATTTCCTCCTTTTCTCGAAAGCTATTAGAGATATTGGAAATATCATTGCAGCATCTGATGGACCTAATTAAACTCTACAACTGTAATTATGAATATTTGTTCCATGACCGATAATTACGCAATAAAATTAAACCGTATATTTTTTCCAAAACAATTTCCTCGTTTTCTCGATAGCTATTAGAGATATTGGAAATATCATTGCAGCATCTGGTAGACCTAATTAAACTACAACTGTAATTATGAATATTTGTTCTATGACCGATAATTACGCAATAAAATTAAAGCGTATATTTTTTCCCAAACAATTTCCTCGTTTTCTCGATAGCTATTAGAGATATTGGAAATATCATTGCAGCATCTGATAGACCTAATTAAACTCTTCAACTGTAATTATGAATATTTGTTTTATGACTGATAATTACGCAGAAAAATTAAACCGTATATTTTTTCCAAAACAATTTAATCTTTTTCTCGAAAGCTATTAGAGATATTGGAAATATCATTGCAGCATTTGATGGGCCTAATTAAACTCTACAACGGTAATTATGAATAGTTGTTCTATGACCGATAATTACGCAATAAAATTAAACCGTATATTTTTTCCAAAATAATTTCCTCCTTTTCTCGAAAGCTATTAGAGATATTGGAAATATCATTGCAGCATCTGATAGATCTAATTAAACTCTACAACTGTAATTATGAATATTTGTTCTATGACCGATAATTACGCAATAAAATTAAAGCGTATATTTTTTCCTAAACAATTTCCTCGTTTTTTCCATAGCTATTAGAGATATTGGAAATATCATTGCAGCATCTGATAGACCTAATTAAACTCTACAACTGTAATTATGAATATTTGTTCTATGACTGATAATTACGCAGTAAAATTAAACCGTATATTTTTTCCCAAACAATTTCCTCGTTTTCTCGATAGCTATTAGAGATATTGGAAATATCATTGCAGCATCTGATAGACCTGATTAAACTATACATCTGTAATTATAGACCTAATTAAACTCTACATCTGTAATTATGAATATTTGTTCTATGACCGATAATTACGCAATAAAATTAAACCGTATATTTTTTCAAAAATAATTTCCTCCTTTTCTCGAAAGCTATTAGAGATATTGGAAATATCATTGCAGCATCTGATGGACCTAATTAAACTCTACAACTGTAATTATGAATATTTGTTCCATGACCGATAATTACGCAATAAAATTAAACCGTATATTTTTTCCAAAACAATTTCCTCGTTTTCTCGATAGCTATTAGAGATATTGGAAATATCATTGCAGCATCTGGTAGACCTAATTAAACTCTACAACTGTAATTATGAATATTTGTTCTATGACCGATAATTACGCAATAAAATTAAAGCGTATATTTTTTCCCAAACAATTTCCTCGTTTTCTCGATAGCTATTAGAGATATTGGAAATATCATTGCAGCATCTGATAGACCTAATTAAACTCTTCAACTGTAATTATGAATATTTGTTTTATGACTGATAATTACGCAGAAAAATTAAACCGTATATTTTTTCCAAAACAATTTAATCTTTTTCTCGAAAGCTATTAGAGATATTGGAAATATCATTGCAGCATTTGATGGGCCTAATTAAACTCTACAACGGTAATTATGAATAGTTGTTCTATGACCGATAATTACGCAATAAAATTAAACCGTATATTTTTTCCAAAATAATTTCCTCCTTTTCTCGAAAGCTATTAGAGATATTGGAAATATCATTGCAGCATCTGATAGATCTAATTAAACTCTACAACTGTAATTATGAATATTTGTTCTATGACCGATAATTACGGAATAAAATTAAAGCGTATATTTTTTCCTAAACAATTTCCTCGTTTTTTCCATAGCTATTAGAGATATTGGAAATATCATTGCAGCATCTGATAGACCTAATTAAACTCTACAACTGTAATTATGAATATTTGTTCTATGACTGATAATTACGCAGTAAAATTAAACCGTATATTTTTTCCCAAACAATTTCCTCGTTTTCTCGATAGCTATTAGAGATATTGGAAATATCATTGCAGCATCTGATAGACCTGATTAAACTATACATCTGTAATTATAGACCTAATTAAACTCTACATCTGTAATTATGAATATTTGTTCTATGACCGATAATTACGCAATAAAATTAAACCGTATATTTTTTCAAAAATAATTTCCTCCTTTTCTCGAAAGCTATTAGAGATATTGGAAATATCGTTGCAGCATCTGATGGACCTAATTAAACTCTACAACTGTAATTATGAATATTTGTTCCATGACCGATAATTACGCAATAAAATTAAACCGTATATTTTTTCCAAAACAATTTCCTCGTTTTCTCGATAGCTATTAGAGATATTGGAAATATCATTGCAGCATCTGGTAGACCTAATTAAACTCTACAACTGTAATTATGAATATTTGTTCTATGACCGATAATTACGCAATAAAATTAAAGCGTATATTTTTTCCCAAACAATTTCCTCGTTTTCTCGATAGCTATTAGAGATATTGGAAATATCATTGCAGCATCTGATAGACCTAATTAAACTCTTCAACTGTAATTATGAATATTTGTTTTATGACTGATAATTACGCAGAAAAATTAAACCGTATATTTTTTCCAAAACAATTTAATCTTTTTCTCGAAAGCTATTAGAGATATTGGAAATATCATTGCAGCATTTGATGGGCCTAATTAAACTCTACAACGGTAATTATGAATAGTTGTTCTATGACCGATAATTACGCAATAAAATTAAACCGTATATTTTTTCCAAAATAATTTCCTCCTTTTCTCGAAAGCTATTAGAGATATTGGAAATATCATTGCAGCATCTGATAGATCTAATTAAACTCTACAACTGTAATTATGAATATTTGTTCTATGACCGATAATTACGCAATAAAATTAAAGCGTATATTTTTTCCTAAACAATTTCCTCGTTTTTTCCATAGCTATTAGAGATATTGGAAATATCATTGCAGCATCTGATAGACCTAATTAAACTCTACAACTGTAATTATGAATATTTGTTCTATGACTGATAATTACGCAGTAAAATTAAACCGTATATTTTTTCCCAAACAATTTCCTCGTTTTCTCGATAGCTATTAGAGATATTGGAAATATCATTGCAGCATCTGATAGACCTGATTAAACTATACATCTGTAATTATAGACCTAATTAAACTCTACATCTGTAATTATGAATATTTGTTCTATGACCGATAATTACGCAATAAAATTAAACCGTATATTTTTTCAAAAATAATTTCCTCCTTTTCTCGAAAGCTATTAGAGATATTGGAAATATCATTGCAGCATCTGATGGACCTAATTAAACTCTACAACTGTAATTATGAATATTTGTTCCATGACCGATAATTACGCAATAAAATTAAACCGTATATTTTTTCCAAAACAATTTCCTCGTTTTCTCGATAGCTATTAGAGATATTGGAAATATCATTGCAGCATCTGGTAGACCTAATTAAACTCTACAACTGTAATTATGAATATTTGTTCTATGACCGATAATTACGCAATAAAATTAAAGCGTATATTTTTTCCCAAACAATTTCCTCGTTTTCTCGATAGCTATTAGAGATATTGGAAATATCATTGCAGCATCTGATAGACCTAATTAAACTCTTCAACTGTAATTATGAATATTTGTTTTATGACTGATAATTACGCAGAAAAATTAAACCGTATATTTTTTCCAAAACAATTTAATCTTTTTCTCGAAAGCTATTAGAGATATTGGAAATATCATTGCAGCATTTGATGGGCCTAATTAAACTCTACAACGGTAATTATGAATAGTTGTTCTATGACCGATAATTACGCAATAAAATTAAACCGTATATTTTTTCCAAAATAATTTCCTCCTTTTCTCGAAAGCTATTAGAGATATTGGAAATATCATTGCAGCATCTGATAGATCTAATTAAACTCTACAACTGTAATTATGAATATTTGTTCTATGACCGATAATTACGCAATAAAATTAAAGCGTATATTTTTTCCTAAACAATTTCCTCGTTTTTTCCATAGCTATTAGAGATATTGGAAATATCATTGCAGCATCTGATAGACCTAATTAAACTCTACAACTGTAATTATGAATATTTGTTCTATGACTGATAATTACGCAGTAAAATTAAACCGTATATTTTTTCCCAAACAATTTCCTCGTTTTCTCGATAGCTATTAGAGATATTGGAAATATCATTGCAGCATCTGATAGACCTGATTAAACTATACATCTGTAATTATAGACCTAATTAAACTCTACATCTGTAATTATGAATATTTGTTCTATGACCGATAATTACGCAATAAAATTAAACCGTATATTTTTTCAAAAATAATTTCCTCCTTTTCTCGAAAGCTATTAGAGATATTGGAAATATCATTGCAGCATCTGATGGACCTAATTAAACTCTACAACTGTAATTATGAATATTTGTTCCATGACCGATAATTACGCAATAAAATTAAACCGTATATTTTTTCCAAAACAATTTCCTCGTTTTCTCGATAGCTATTAGAGATATTGGAAATATCATTGCAGCATCTGGTAGACCTAATTAAACTCTACAACTGTAATTATGAATATTTGTTCTATGACCGATAATTACGCAATAAAATTAAAGCGTATATTTTTTCCCAAACAATTTCCTCGTTTTCTCGATAGCTATTAGAGATATTGGAAATATCATTGCAGCATCTGATAGACCTAATTAAACTCTTCAACTGTAATTATGAATATTTGTTTTATGACTGATAATTACGCAGAAAAATTAAACCGTATATTTTTTCCAAAACAATTTAATCTTTTTCTCGAAAGCTATTAGAGATATTGGAAATATCATTGCAGCATTTGATGGGCCTAATTAAACTCTACAACGGTAATTATGAATAGTTGTTCTATGACCGATAATTACGCAATAAAATTAAACCGTATATTTTTTCCAAAATAATTTCCTCCTTTTCTCGAAAGCTATTAGAGATATTGGAAATATCATTGCAGCATCTGATAGATCTAATTAAACTCTACAACTGTAATTATGAATATTTGTTCTATGACCGATAATTACGCAATAAAATTAAAGCGTATATTTTTTCCTAAACAATTTCCTCGTTTTTTCCATAGCTATTAGAGATATTGGAAATATCATTGCAGCATCTGATAGACCTAATTAAACTCTACAACTGTAATTATGAATATTTGTTCTATGACTGATAATTACGCAGTAAAATTAAACCGTATATTTTTTCCCAAACAATTTCCTCGTTTTCTCGATAGCTATTAGAGATATTGGAAATATCATTGCAGCATCTGATAGACCTGATTAAACTATACATCTGTAATTATAGACCTAATTAAACTCTACATCTGTAATTATGAATATTTGTTCTATGACCGATAATTACGCAATAAAATTAAACCGTATATTTTTTCAAAAATAATTTCCTCCTTTTCTCGAAAGCTATTAGAGATATTGGAAATATCATTGCAGCATCTGATGGACCTAATTAAACTCTACAACTGTAATTATGAATATTTGTTCCATGACCGATAATTACGCAATAAAATTAAACCGTATATTTTTTCCAAAACAATTTCCTCGTTTTCTCGATAGCTATTAGAGATATTGGAAATATCATTGCAGCATCTGGTAGACCTAATTAAACTCTACAACTGTAATTATGAATATTTGTTCTATGACCGATAATTACGCAATAAAATTAAAGCGTATATTTTTTCCCAAACAATTTCCTCGTTTTCTCGATAGCTATTAGAGATATTGGAAATATCATTGCAGCATCTGATAGACCTAATTAAACTCTTCAACTGTAATTATGAATATTTGTTTTATGACTGATAATTACGCAGAAAAATTAAACCGTATATTTTTTCCAAAACAATTTAATCTTTTTCTCGAAAGCTATTAGAGATATTGGAAATATCATTGCAGCATTTGATGGGCCTAATTAAACTCTACAACGGTAATTATGAATAGTTGTTCTATGACCGATAATTACGCAATAAAATTAAACCGTATATTTTTTCCAAAATAATTTCCTCCTTTTCTCGAAAGCTATTAGAGATATTGGAAATATCATTGCAGCATCTGATAGATCTAATTAAACTCTACAACTGTAATTATGAATATTTGTTCTATGACCGATAATTACGCAATAAAATTAAAGCGTATATTTTTTCCTAAACAATTTCCTCGTTTTTTCCATAGCTATTAGAGATATTGGAAATATCATTGCAGCATCTGATAGACCTAATTAAACTCTACAACTGTAATTATGAATATTTGTTCTATGACTGATAATTACGCAGTAAAATTAAACCGTATATTTTTTCCCAAACAATTTCCTCGTTTTCTCGATAGCTATTAGAGATATTGGAAATATCATTGCAGCATCTGATAGACCTGATTAAACTATACATCTGTAATTATAGACCTAATTAAACTCTACATCTGTAATTATGAATATTTGTTCTATGACCGATAATTACGCAATAAAATTAAACCGTATATTTTTTCAAAAATAATTTCCTCCTTTTCTCGAAAGCTATTAGAGATATTGGAAATATCATTGCAGCATCTGATGGACCTAATTAAACTCTACAACTGTAATTATGAATATTTGTTCCATGACCGATAATTACGCAATAAAATTAAACCGTATATTTTTTCCAAAACAATTTCCTCGTTTTCTCGATAGCTATTAGAGATATTGGAAATATCATTGCAGCATCTGGTAGACCTAATTAAACTCTACAACTGTAATTATGAATATTTGTTCTATGACCGATAATTACGCAATAAAATTAAAGCGTATATTTTTTCCCAAAGAATTTCCTCGTTTTCTCGATAGCTATTAGAGATATTGGAAATATCATTGCAGCATCTGATAGACCTAATTAAACTCTTCAACTGTAATTATGAATATTTGTTTTATGACTGATAATTACGCAGAAAAATTAAACCGTATATTTTTTCCAAAACAATTTAATCTTTTTCTCGAAAGCTATTAGAGATATTGGAAATATCATTGCAGCATTTGATGGGCCTAATTAAACTCTACAACGGTAATTATGAATAGTTGTTCTATGACCGATAATTACGCAATAAAATTAAACCGTATATTTTTTCCAAAATAATTTCCTCCTTTTCTCGAAAGCTATTAGAGATATTGGAAATATCATTGCAGCATCTGATAGATCTAATTAAACTCTACAACTGTAATTATGAATATTTGTTCTATGACCGATAATTACGCAATAAAATTAAAGCGTATATTTTTTCCTAAACAATTTCCTCGTTTTTTCCATAGCTATTAGAGATATTGGAAATATCATTGCAGCATCTGATAGACCTAATTAAACTCTACAACTGTAATTATGAATATTTGTTCTATGACTGATAATTACGCAGTAAAATTAAACCGTATATTTTTTCCCAAACAATTTCCTCGTTTTCTCGATAGCTATTAGAGATATTGGAAATATCATTGCAGCATCTGATAGACCTGATTAAACTATACATCTGTAATTATAGACCTAATTAAACTCTACATCTGTAATTATGAATATTTGTTCTATGACCGATAATTACGCAATAAAATTAAACCGTATATTTTTTCAAAAATAATTTCCTCCTTTTCTCGAAAGCTATTAGAGATATTGGAAATATCATTGCAGCATCTGATGGACCTAATTAAACTCTACAACTGTAATTATGAATATTTGTTCCATGACCGATAATTACGCAATAAAATTAAACCGTATATTTTTTCCAAAACAATTTCCTCGTTTTCTCGATAGCTATTAGAGATATTGGAAATATCATTGCAGCATCTGGTAGACCTAATTAAACTCTACAACTGTAATTATGAATATTTGTTCTATGACCGATAATTACGCAATAAAATTAAAGCGTATATTTTTTCCCAAACAATTTCCTCGTTTTCTCGATAGCTATTAGAGATATTGGAAATATCATTGCAGCATCTGATAGACCTAATTAAACTCTTCAACTGTAATTATGAATATTTGTTTTATGACTGATAATTACGCAGAAAAATTAAACCGTATATTTTTTCCAAAACAATTTAATCTTTTTCTCGAAAGCTATTAGAGATATTGGAAATATCATTGCAGCATTTGATGGGCCTAATTAAACTCTACAACGGTAATTATGAATAGTTGTTCTATGACCGATAATTACGCAATAAAATTAAACCGTATATTTTTTCCAAAATAATTTCCTCCTTTTCTCGAAAGCTATTAGAGATATTGGAAATATCATTGCAGCATCTGATAGATCTAATTAAACTCTACAACTGTAATTATGAATATTTGTTCTATGACCGATAATTACGCAATAAAATTAAAGCGTATATTTTTTCCTAAACAATTTCCTCGTTTTTTCCATAGCTATTAGAGATATTGGAAATATCATTGCAGCATCTGATAGACCTAATTAAACTCTACAACTGTAATTATGAATATTTGTTCTATGACTGATAATTACGCAGTAAAATTAAACCGTATATTTTTTCCCAAACAATTTCCTCGTTTTCTCGATAGCTATTAGAGATATTGGAAATATCATTGCAGCATCTGATAGACCTGATTAAACTATACATCTGTAATTATAGACCTAATTAAACTCTACATCTGTAATTATGAATATTTGTTCTATGACCGATAATTACGCAATAAAATTAAACCGTATATTTTTTCAAAAATAATTTCCTCCTTTTCTCGAAAGCTATTAGAGATATTGGAAATATCATTGCAGCATCTGATGGACCTAATTAAACTCTACAACTGTAATTATGAATATTTGTTCCATGACCGATAATTACGCAATAAAATTAAACCGTATATTTTTTCCAAAACAATTTCCTCGTTTTCTCGATAGCTATTAGAGATATTGGAAATATCATTGCAGCATCTGGTAGACCTAATTAAACTCTACAACTGTAATTATGAATATTTGTTCTATGACCGATAATTACGCAATAAAATTAAAGCGTATATTTTTTCCCAAAGAATTTCCTCGTTTTCTCGATAGCTATTAGAGATATTGGAAATATCATTGCAGCATCTGATAGACCTAATTAAACTCTTCAACTGTAATTATGAATATTTGTTTTATGACTGATAATTACGCAGAAAAATTAAACCGTATATTTTTTCCAAAACAATTTAATCTTTTTCTCGAAAGCTATTAGAGATATTGGAAATATCATTGCAGCATTTGATGGGCCTAATTAAACTCTACAACGGTAATTATGAATAGTTGTTCTATGACCGATAATTACGCAATAAAATTAAACCGTATATTTTTTCCAAAATAATTTCCTCCTTTTCTCGAAAGCTATTAGAGATATTGGAAATATCATTGCAGCATCTGATAGATCTAATTAAACTCTACAACTGTAATTATGAATATTTGTTCTATGACCGATAATTACGCAATAAAATTAAAGCGTATATTTTTTCCTAAACAATTTCCTCGTTTTTTCCATAGCTATTAGAGATATTGGAAATATCATTGCAGCATCTGATAGACCTAATTAAACTCTACAACTGTAATTATGAATATTTGTTCTATGACTGATAATTACGCAGTAAAATTAAACCGTATATTTTTTCCCAAACAATTTCCTCGTTTTCTCGATAGCTATTAGAGATATTGGAAATATCATTGCAGCATCTGATAGACCCTATTAAACTATACATCTGTAATTATAGACCTAATTAAACTCTACATCTGTAATTATGAATATTTGTTCTATGACCGATAATTACGCAATAAAATTAAACCGTATATTTTTTCAAAAATAATTTCCTCCTTTTCTCGAAAGCTATTAGAGATATTGGAAATATCATTGCAGCATCTGATGGACCTAATTAAACTCTACAACTGTAATTATGAATATTTGTTCCATGACCGATAATTACGCAATAAAATTAAACCGTATATTTTTTCCAAAACAATTTCCTCGTTTTCTCGATAGCTATTAGAGATATTGGAAATATCATTGCAGCATCTGGTAGACCTAATTAAACTCTACAACTGTAATTATGAATATTTGTTCTATGACCGATAATTACGCAATAAAATTAAAGCGTATATTTTTTCCCAAACAATTTCCTCGTTTTCTCGATAGCTATTAGAGATATTGGAAATATCATTGCAGCATCTGATAGACCTAATTAAACTCTTCAACTGTAATTATGAATATTTGTTTTATGACTGATAATTACGCAGAAAAATTAAACCGTATATTTTTTCCAAAACAATTTAATCTTTTTCTCGAAAGCTATTAGAGATATTGGAAATATCATTGCAGCATTTGATGGGCCTAATTAAACTCTACAACGGTAATTATGAATAGTTGTTCTATGACCGATAATTACGCAATAAAATTAAACCGTATATTTTTTCCAAAATAATTTCCTCCTTTTCTCGAAAGCTATTAGAGATATTGGAAATATCATTGCAGCATCTGATAGATCTAATTAAACTCTACAACTGTAATTATGAATATTTGTTCTATGACCGATAATTACGCAATAAAATTAAAGCGTATATTTTTTCCTAAACAATTTCCTCGTTTTTTCCATAGCTATTAGAGATATTGGAAATATCATTGCAGCATCTGATAGACCTAATTAAACTCTACAACTGTAATTATGAATATTTGTTCTATGACTGATAATTACGCAGTAAAATTAAACCGTATATTTTTTCCCAAACAATTTCCTCGTTTTCTCGATAGCTATTAGAGATATTGGAAATATCATTGCAGCATCTGATAGACCTGATTAAACTATACATCTGTAATTATAGACCTAATTAAACTCTACATCTGTAATTATGAATATTTGTTCTATGACCGATAATTACGCAATAAAATTAAACCGTATATTTTTTCAAAAATAATTTCCTCCTTTTCTCGAAAGCTATTAGAGATATTGGAAATATCATTGCAGCATCTGATGGACCTAATTAAACTCTACAACTGTAATTATGAATATTTGTTCCATGACCGATAATTACGCAATAAAATTAAACCGTATATTTTTTCCAAAACAATTTCCTCGTTTTCTCGATAGCTATTAGAGATATTGGAAATATCATTGCAGCATCTGGTAGACCTAATTAAACTCTACAACTGTAATTATGAATATTTGTTCTATGACCGATAATTACGCAATAAAATTAAAGCGTATATTTTTTCCCAAAGAATTTCCTCGTTTTCTCGATAGCTATTAGAGATATTGGAAATATCATTGCAGCATCTGATAGACCTAATTAAACTCTTCAACTGTAATTATGAATATTTGTTTTATGACTGATAATTACGCAGAAAAATTAAACCGTATATTTTTTCCAAAACAATTTAATCTTTTTCTCGAAAGCTATTAGAGATATTGGAAATATCATTGCAGCATTTGATGGGCCTAATTAAACTCTACAACGGTAATTATGAATAGTTGTTCTATGACCGATAATTACGCAATAAAATTAAACCGTATATTTTTTCCAAAATAATTTCCTCCTTTTCTCGAAAGCTATTAGAGATATTGGAAATATCATTGCAGCATCTGATAGATCTAATTAAACTCTACAACTGTAATTATGAATATTTGTTCTATGACCGATAATTACGCAATAAAATTAAAGCGTATATTTTTTCCTAAACAATTTCCTCGTTTTTTCCATAGCTATTAGAGATATTGGAAATATCATTGCAGCATCTGATAGACCTAATTAAACTCTACAACTGTAATTATGAATATTTGTTCTATGACTGATAATTACGCAGTAAAATTAAACCGTATATTTTTTCCCAAACAATTTCCTCGTTTTCTCGATAGCTATTAGAGATATTGGAAATATCATTGCAGCATCTGATAGACCCTATTAAACTATACATCTGTAATTATAGACCTAATTAAACTCTACATCTGTAATTATGAATATTTGTTCTATGACCGATAATTACGCAATAAAATTAAACCGTATATTTTTTCAAAAATAATTTCCTCCTTTTCTCGAAAGCTATTAGAGATATTGGAAATATCATTGCAGCATCTGATGGACCTAATTAAACTCTACAACTGTAATTATGAATATTTGTTCCATGACCGATAATTACGCAATAAAATTAAACCGTATATTTTTTCCAAAACAATTTCCTCGTTTTCTCGATAGCTATTAGAGATATTGGAAATATCATTGCAGCATCTGGTAGACCTAATTAAACTCTACAACTGTAATTATGAATATTTGTTCTATGACCGATAATTACGCAATAAAATTAAAGCGTATATTTTTTCCCAAACAATTTCCTCGTTTTCTCGATAGCTATTAGAGATATTGGAAATATCATTGCAGCATCTGATAGACCTAATTAAACTCTTCAACTGTAATTATGAATATTTGTTTTATGACTGATAATTACGCAGAAAAATTAAACCGTATATTTTTTCCAAAACAATTTAATCTTTTTCTCGAAAGCTATTAGAGATATTGGAAATATCATTGCAGCATTTGATGGGCCTAATTAAACTCTACAACGGTAATTATGAATAGTTGTTCTATGACCGATAATTACGCAATAAAATTAAACCGTATATTTTTTCCAAAATAATTTCCTCCTTTTCTCGAAAGCTATTAGAGATATTGGAAATATCATTGCAGCATCTGATAGATCTAATTAAACTCTACAACTGTAATTATGAATATTTGTTCTATGACCGATAATTACGCAATAAAATTAAAGCGTATATTTTTTCCTAAACAATTTCCTCGTTTTTTCCATAGCTATTAGAGATATTGGAAATATCATTGCAGCATCTGATAGACCTAATTAAACTCTACAACTGTAATTATGAATATTTGTTCTATGACTGATAATTACGCAGTAAAATTAAACCGTATATTTTTTCCCAAACAATTTCCTCGTTTTCTCGATAGCTATTAGAGATATTGGAAATATCATTGCAGCATCTGATAGACCTGATTAAACTATACATCTGTAATTATAGACCTAATTAAACTCTACATCTGTAATTATGAATATTTGTTCTATGACCGATAATTACGCAATAAAATTAAACCGTATATTTTTTCAAAAATAATTTCCTCCTTTTCTCGAAAGCTATTAGAGATATTGGAAATATCATTGCAGCATCTGATGGACCTAATTAAACTCTACAACTGTAATTATGAATATTTGTTCCATGACCGATAATTACGCAATAAAATTAAACCGTATATTTTTTCCAAAACAATTTCCTCGTTTTCTCGATAGCTATTAGAGATATTGGAAATATCATTGCAGCATCTGGTAGACCTAATTAAACTCTACAACTGTAATTATGAATATTTGTTCTATGACCGATAATTACGCAATAAAATTAAAGCGTATATTTTTTCCCAAACAATTTCCTCGTTTTCTCGATAGCTATTAGAGATATTGGAAATATCATTGCAGCATCTGATAGACCTAATTAAACTCTTCAACTGTAATTATGAATATTTGTTTTATGACTGATAATTACGCAGAAAAATTAAACCGTATATTTTTTCCAAAACAATTTAATCTTTTTCTCGAAAGCTATTAGAGATATTGGAAATATCATTGCAGCATTTGATGGGCCTAATTAAACTCTACAACGGTAATTATGAATAGTTGTTCTATGACCGATAATTACGCAATAAAATTAAACCGTATATTTTTTCCAAAATAATTTCCTCCTTTTCTCGAAAGCTATTAGAGATATTGGAAATATCATTGCAGCATCTGATAGATCTAATTAAACTCTACAACTGTAATTATGAATATTTGTTCTATGACCGATAATTACGCAATAAAATTAAAGCGTATATTTTTTCCTAAACAATTTCCTCGTTTTTTCCATAGCTATTAGAGATATTGGAAATATCATTGCAGCATCTGATAGACCTAATTAAACTCTACAACTGTAATTATGAATATTTGTTCTATGACTGATAATTACGCAGTAAAATTAAACCGTATATTTTTTCCCAAACAATTTCCTCGTTTTCTCGATAGCTATTAGAGATATTGGAAATATCATTGCAGCATCTGATAGACCTGATTAAACTATACATCTGTAATTATAGACCTAATTAAACTCTACATCTGTAATTATGAATATTTGTTCTATGACCGATAATTACGCAATAAAATTAAACCGTATATTTTTTCAAAAATAATTTCCTCCTTTTCTCGAAAGCTATTAGAGATATTGGAAATATCATTGCAGCATCTGATGGACCTAATTAAACTCTACAACTGTAATTATGAATATTTGTTCCATGACCGATAATTACGCAATAAAATTAAACCGTATATTTTTTCCAAAACAATTTCCTCGTTTTCTCGATAGCTATTAGAGATATTGGAAATATCATTGCAGCATCTGGTAGACCTAATTAAACTCTACAACTGTAATTATGAATATTTGTTCTATGACCGATAATTACGCAATAAAATTAAAGCGTATATTTTTTCCCAAACAATTTCCTCGTTTTCTCGATAGCTATTAGAGATATTGGAAATATCATTGCAGCATCTGATAGACCTAATTAAACTCTTCAACTGTAATTATGAATATTTGTTTTATGACTGATAATTACGCAGAAAAATTAAACCGTATATTTTTTCCAAAACAATTTAATCTTTTTCTCGAAAGCTATTAGAGATATTGGAAATATCATTGCAGCATTTGATGGGCCTAATTAAACTCTACAACGGTAATTATGAATAGTTGTTCTATGACCGATAATTACGCAATAAAATTAAACCGTATATTTTTTCCAAAATAATTTCCTCCTTTTCTCGAAAGCTATTAGAGATATTGGAAATATCATTGCAGCATCTGATAGATCTAATTAAACTCTACAACTGTAATTATGAATATTTGTTCTATGACCGATAATTACGCAATAAAATTAAAGCGTATATTTTTTCCTAAACAATTTCCTCGTTTTTTCCATAGCTATTAGAGATATTGGAAATATCATTGCAGCATCTGATAGACCTAATTAAACTCTACAACTGTAATTATGAATATTTGTTCTATGACTGATAATTACGCAGTAAAATTAAACCGTATATTTTTTCCCAAACAATTTCCTCGTTTTCTCGATAGCTATTAGAGATATTGGAAATATCATTGCAGCATCTGATAGACCTGATTAAACTATACATCTGTAATTATAGACCTAATTAAACTCTACATCTGTAATTATGAATATTTGTTCTATGACCGATAATTACGCAATAAAATTAAACCGTATATTTTTTCAAAAATAATTTCCTCCTTTTCTCGAAAGCTATTAGAGATATTGGAAATATCATTGCAGCATCTGATGGACCTAATTAAACTCTACAACTGTAATTATGAATATTTGTTCCATGACCGATAATTACGCAATAAAATTAAACCGTATATTTTTTCCAAAACAATTTCCTCGTTTTCTCGATAGCTATTAGAGATATTGGAAATATCATTGCAGCATCTGGTAGACCTAATTAAACTCTACAACTGTAATTATGAATATTTGTTCTATGACCGATAATTACGCAATAAAATTAAAGCGTATATTTTTTCCCAAACAATTTCCTCGTTTTTTCGATAGCTATTAGAGATATTGGAAATATCATTGCAGCATCTGATAGACCTAATTAAACTCTTCAACTGTAATTATGAATATTTGTTTTATGACTGATAATTACGCAGAAAAATTAAACCGTATATTTTTTCCAAAACAATTTAATCTTTTTCTCGAAAGCTATTAGAGATATTGGAAATATCATTGCAGCATTTGATGGGCCTAATTAAACTCTACAACGGTAATTATGAATAGTTGTTCTATGACCGATAATTACGCAATAAAATTAAACCGTATATTTTTTCCAAAATAATTTCCTCCTTTTCTCGAAAGCTATTAGAGATATTGGAAATATCATTGCAGCATCTGATAGATCTAATTAAACTCTACAACTGTAATTATGAATATTTGTTCTATGACCGATAATTACGCAATAAAATTAAAGCGTATATTTTTTCCTAAACAATTTCCTCGTTTTTTCCATAGCTATTAGAGATATTGGAAATATCATTGCAGCATCTGATAGACCTAATTAAACTCTACAACTGTAATTATGAATATTTGTTCTATGACTGATAATTACGCAGTAAAATTAAACCGTATATTTTTTCCCAAACAATTTCCTCGTTTTCTCGATAGCTATTAGAGATATTGGAAATATCATTGCAGCATCTGATAGACCTGATTAAACTATACATCTGTAATTATAGACCTAATTAAACTCTACATCTGTAATTATGAATATTTGTTCTATGACCGATAATTACGCAATAAAATTAAACCGTATATTTTTTCAAAAATAATTTCCTCCTTTTCTCGAAAGCTATTAGAGATATTGGAAATATCATTGCAGCATCTGATGGACCTAATTAAACTCTACAACTGTAATTATGAATATTTGTTCCATGACCGATAATTACGCAATAAAATTAAACCGTATATTTTTTCCAAAACAATTTCCTCGTTTTCTCGATAGCTATTAGAGATATTGGAAATATCATTGCAGCATCTGGTAGACCTAATTAAACTCTACAACTGTAATTATGAATATTTGTTCTATGACCGATAATTACGCAATAAAATTAAAGCGTATATTTTTTCCCAAACAATTTCCTCGTTTTCTCGATAGCTATTAGAGATATTGGAAATATCATTGCAGCATCTGATAGACCTAATTAAACTCTTCAACTGTAATTATGAATATTTGTTTTATGACTGATAATTACGCAGAAAAATTAAACCGTATATTTTTTCCAAAACAATTTAATCTTTTTCTCGAAAGCTATTAGAGATATTGGAAATATCATTGCAGCATTTGATGGGCCTAATTAAACTCTACAACGGTAATTATGAATAGTTGTTCTATGACCGATAATTACGCAATAAAATTAAACCGTATATTTTTTCCAAAATAATTTCCTCCTTTTCTCGAAAGCTATTAGAGATATTGGAAATATCATTGCAGCATCTGATAGATCTAATTAAACTCTACAACTGTAATTATGAATATTTGTTCTATGACCGATAATTACGCAATAAAATTAAAGCGTATATTTTTTCCTAAACAATTTCCTCGTTTTTTCCATAGCTATTAGAGATATTGGAAATATCATTGCAGCATCTGATAGACCTAATTAAACTCTACAACTGTAATTATGAATATTTGTTCTATGACTGATAATTACGCAGTAAAATTAAACCGTATATTTTTTCCCAAACAATTTCCTCGTTTTCTCGATAGCTATTAGAGATATTGGAAATATCATTGCAGCATCTGATAGACCTGATTAAACTATACATCTGTAATTATAGACCTAATTAAACTCTACATCTGTAATTATGAATATTTGTTCTATGACCGATAATTACGCAATAAAATTAAACCGTATATTTTTTCAAAAATAATTTCCTCCTTTTCTCGAAAGCTATTAGAGATATTGGAAATATCATTGCAGCATCTGATGGACCTAATTAAACTCTACAACTGTAATTATGAATATTTGTTCCATGACCGATAATTACGCAATAAAATTAAACCGTATATTTTTTCCAAAACAATTTCCTCGTTTTCTCGATAGCTATTAGAGATATTGGAAATATCATTGCAGCATCTGGTAGACCTAATTAAACTCTACAACTGTAATTATGAATATTTGTTCTATGACCGATAATTACGCAATAAAATTAAAGCGTATATTTTTTCCCAAACAATTTCCTCGTTTTCTCGATAGCTATTAGAGATATTGGAAATATCATTGCAGCATCTGATAGACCTAATTAAACTCTTCAACTGTAATTATGAATATTTGTTTTATGACTGATAATTACGCAGAAAAATTAAACCGTATATTTTTTCCAAAACAATTTAATCTTTTTCTCGAAAGCTATTAGAGATATTGGAAATATCATTGCAGCATTTGATGGGCCTAATTAAACTCTACAACGGTAATTATGAATAGTTGTTCTATGACCGATAATTACGCAATAAAATTAAACCGTATATTTTTTCCAAAATAATTTCCTCCTTTTCTCGAAAGCTATTAGAGATATTGGAAATATCATTGCAGCATCTGATAGATCTAATTAAACTCTACAACTGTAATTATGAATATTTGTTCTATGACCGATAATTACGCAATAAAATTAAAGCGTATATTTTTTCCTAAACAATTTCCTCGTTTTTTCCATAGCTATTAGAGATATTGGAAATATCATTGCAGCATCTGATAGACCTAATTAAACTCTACAACTGTAATTATGAATATTTGTTCTATGACTGATAATTACGCAGTAAAATTAAACCGTATATTTTTTCCCAAACAATTTCCTCGTTTTCTCGATAGCTATTAGAGATATTGGAAATATCATTGCAGCATCTGATAGACCTGATTAAACTATACATCTGTAATTATAGACCTAATTAAACTCTACATCTGTAATTATGAATATTTGTTCTATGACCGATAATTACGCAATAAAATTAAACCGTATATTTTTTCAAAAATAATTTCCTCCTTTTCTCGAAAGCTATTAGAGATATTGGAAATATCATTGCAGCATCTGATGGACCTAATTAAACTCTACAACTGTAATTATGAATATTTGTTCCATGACCGATAATTACGCAATAAAATTAAACCGTATATTTTTTCCAAAACAATTTCCTCGTTTTCTCGATAGCTATTAGAGATATTGGAAATATCATTGCAGCATCTGGTAGACCTAATTAAACTCTACAACTGTAATTATGAATATTTGTTCTATGACCGATAATTACGCAATAAAATTAAAGCGTATATTTTTTCCCAAACAATTTCCTCGTTTTCTCGATAGCTATTAGAGATATTGGAAATATCATTGCAGCATCTGATAGACCTAATTAAACTCTTCAACTGTAATTATGAATATTTGTTTTATGACTGATAATTACGCAGAAAAATTAAACCGTATATTTTTTCCAAAACAATTTAATCTTTTTCTCGAAAGCTATTAGAGATATTGGAAATATCATTGCAGCATTTGATGGGCCTAATTAAACTCTACAACGGTAATTATGAATAGTTGTTCTATGACCGATAATTACGCAATAAAATTAAACCGTATATTTTTTCCAAAATAATTTCCTCCTTTTCTCGAAAGCTATTAGAGATATTGGAAATATCATTGCAGCATCTGATAGATCTAATTAAACTCTACAACTGTAATTATGAATATTTGTTCTATGACCGATAATTACGCAATAAAATTAAAGCGTATATTTTTTCCTAAACAATTTCCTCGTTTTTTCCATAGCTATTAGAGATATTGGAAATATCATTGCAGCATCTGATAGACCTAATTAAACTCTACAACTGTAATTATGAATATTTGTTCTATGACTGATAATTACGCAGTAAAATTAAACCGTATATTTTTTCCCAAACAATTTCCTCGTTTTCTCGATAGCTATTAGAGATATTGGAAATATCATTGCAGCATCTGATAGACTTGATTAAACTATACATCTGTAATTATAGACCTAATTAAACTCTACATCTGTAATTATGAATATTTGTTCTATGACCGATAATTACGCAATAAAATTAAACCGTATATTTTTTCAAAAATAATTTCCTCCTTTTCTCGAAAGCTATTAGAGATATTGGAAATATCATTGCAGCATCTGATGGACCTAATTAAACTCTACAACTGTAATTATGAATATTTGTTCCATGACCGATAATTACGCAATAAAATTAAACCGTATATTTTTTCCAAAACAATTTCCTCGTTTTCTCGATAGCTATTAGAGATATTGGAAATATCATTGCAGCATCTGGTAGACCTAATTAAACTCTACAACTGTAATTATGAATATTTGTTCTATGACCGATAATTACGCAATAAAATTAAAGCGTATATTTTTTCCCAAACAATTTCCTCGTTTTCTCGATAGCTATTAGAGATATTGGAAATATCATTGCAGCATCTGATAGACCTAATTAAACTCTTCAACTGTAATTATGAATATTTGTTTTATGACTGATAATTACGCAGAAAAATTAAACCGTATATTTTTTCCAAAACAATTTAATCTTTTTCTCGAAAGCTATTAGAGATATTGGAAATATCATTGCAGCATTTGATGGGCCTAATTAAACTCTACAACGGTAATTATGAATAGTTGTTCTATGACCGATAATTACGCAATAAAATTAAACCGTATATTTTTTCCAAAATAATTTCCTCCTTTTCTCGAAAGCTATTAGAGATATTGGAAATATCATTGCAGCATCTGATAGATCTAATTAAACTCTACAACTGTAATTATGAATATTTGTTCTATGACCGATAATTACGCAATAAAATTAAAGCGTATATTTTTTCCTAAACAATTTCCTCGTTTTTTCCATAGCTATTAGAGATATTGGAAATATCATTGCAGCATCTGATAGACCTAATTAAACTCTACAACTGTAATTATGAATATTTGTTCTATGACTGATAATTACGCAGTAAAATTAAACCGTATATTTTTTCCCAAACAATTTCCTCGTTTTCTCGATAGCTATTAGAGATATTGGAAATATCATTGCAGCATCTGATAGACCTGATTAAACTATACATCTGTAATTATAGACCTAATTAAACTCTACATCTGTAATTATGAATATTTGTTCTATGACCGATAATTACGCAATAAAATTAAACCGTATATTTTTTCAAAAATAATTTCCTCCTTTTCTCGAAAGCTATTAGAGATATTGGAAATATCATTGCAGCATCTGATGGACCTAATTAAACTCTACAACTGTAATTATGAATATTTGTTCCATGACCGATAATTACGCAATAAAATTAAACCGTATATTTTTTCCAAAACAATTTCCTCGTTTTCTCGATAGCTATTAGAGATATTGGAAATATCATTGCAGCATCTGGTAGACCTAATTAAACTCTACAACTGTAATTATGAATATTTGTTCTATGACCGATAATTACGCAATAAAATTAAAGCGTATATTTTTTCCCAAACAATTTCCTCGTTTTCTCGATAGCTATTAGAGATATTGGAAATATCATTGCAGCATCTGATAGACCTAATTAAACTCTTCAACTGTAATTATGAATATTTGTTTTATGACTGATAATTACGCAGAAAAATTAAACCGTATATTTTTTCCAAAACAATTTAATCTTTTTCTCGAAAGCTATTAGAGATATTGGAAATATCATTGCAGCATTTGATGGGCCTAATTAAACTCTACAACGGTAATTATGAATAGTTGTTCTATGACCGATAATTACGCAATAAAATTAAACCGTATATTTTTTCCAAAATAATTTCCTCCTTTTCTCGAAAGCTATTAGAGATATTGGAAATATCATTGCAGCATCTGATAGATCTAATTAAACTCTACAACTGTAATTATGAATATTTGTTCTATGACCGATAATTACGCAATAAAATTAAAGCGTATATTTTTTCCTAAACAATTTCCTCGTTTTTTCCATAGCTATTAGAGATATTGGAAATATCATTGCAGCATCTGATAGACCTAATTAAACTCTACAACTGTAATTATGAATATTTGTTCTATGACTGATAATTACGCAGTAAAATTAAACCGTATATTTTTTCCCAAACAATTTCCTCGTTTTCTCGATAGCTATTAGAGACATTGGAAATATCATTGCAGCATCTGATAGACCTGATTAAACTATACATCTGTAATTATAGACCTAATTAAACTCTACATCTGTAATTATGAATATTTGTTCTATGACCGATAATTACGCAATAAAATTAAACCGTATATTTTTTCAAAAATAATTTCCTCCTTTTCTCGAAAGCTATTAGAGATATTGGAAATATCATTGCAGCATCTGATGGACCTAATTAAACTCTACAACTGTAATTATGAATATTTGTTCCATGACCGATAATTACGCAATAAAATTAAACCGTATATTTTTTCCAAAACAATTTCCTCGTTTTCTCGATAGCTATTAGAGATATTGGAAATATCATTGCAGCATCTGGTAGACCTAATTAAACTCTACAACTGTAATTATGAATATTTGTTCTATGACCGATAATTACGCAATAAAATTAAAGCGTATATTTTTTCCCAAACAATTTCCTCGTTTTCTCGATAGCTATTAGAGATATTGGAAATATCATTGCAGCATCTGATAGACCTAATTAAACTCTTCAACTGTAATTATGAATATTTGTTTTATGACTGATAATTACGCAGAAAAATTAAACCGTATATTTTTTCCAAAACAATTTAATCTTTTTCTCGAAAGCTATTAGAGATATTGGAAATATCATTGCAGCATTTGATGGGCCTAATTAAACTCTACAACGGTAATTATGAATAGTTGTTCTATGACCGATAATTACGCAATAAAATTAAACCGTATATTTTTTCCAAAATAATTTCCTCCTTTTCTCGAAAGCTATTAGAGATATTGGAAATATCATTGCAGCATCTGATAGATCTAATTAAACTCTACAACTGTAATTATGAATATTTGTTCTATGACCGATAATTACGCAATAAAATTAAAGCGTATATTTTTTCCTAAACAATTTCCTCGTTTTTTCCATAGCTATTAGAGATATTGGAAATATCATTGCAGCATCTGATAGACCTAATTAAACTCTACAACTGTAATTATGAATATTTGTTCTATGACTGATAATTACGCAGTAAAATTAAACCGTATATTTTTTCCCAAACAATTTCCTCGTTTTCTCGATAGCTATTAGAGATATTGGAAATATCATTGCAGCATCTGATAGACCTGATTAAACTATACATCTGTAATTATAGACCTAATTAAACTCTACATCTGTAATTATGAATATTTGTTCTATGACCGATAATTACGCAATAAAATTAAACCGTATATTTTTTCAAAAATAATTTCCTCCTTTTCTCGAAAGCTATTAGAGATATTGGAAATATCATTGCAGCATCTGATGGACCTAATTAAACTCTACAACTGTAATTATGAATATTTGTTCCATGACCGATAATTACGCAATAAAATTATACCGTATATTTTTTCCAAAACAATTTCCTCGTTTTCTCGATAGCTATTAGAGATATTGGAAATATCATTGCAGCATCTGGTAGACCTAATTAAACTCTACAACTGTAATTATGAATATTTGTTCTATGACCGATAATTACGCAATAAAATTAAAGCGTATATTTTTTCCCAAACAATTTCCTCGTTTTCTCGATAGCTATTAGAGATATTGGAAATATCATTGCAGCATCTGATAGACCTAATTAAACTCTTCAACTGTAATTATGAATATTTGTTTTATGACTGATAATTACGCAGAAAAATTAAACCGTATATTTTTTCCAAAACAATTTAATCTTTTTCTCGAAAGCTATTAGAGATATTGGAAATATCATTGCAGCATTTGATGGGCCTAATTAAACTCTACAACGGTAATTATGAATAGTTGTTCTATGACCGATAATTACGCAATAAAATTAAACCGTATATTTTTTCCAAAATAATTTCCTCCTTTTCTCGAAAGCTATTAGAGATATTGGAAATATCATTGCAGCATCTGATAGATCTAATTAAACTCTACAACTGTAATTATGAATATTTGTTCTATGACCGATAATTACGCAATAAAATTAAAGCGTATATTTTTTCCTAAACAATTTCCTCGTTTTTTCCATAGCTATTAGAGATATTGGAAATATCATTGCAGCATCTGATAGACCTAATTAAACTCTACAACTGTAATTATGAATATTTGTTCTATGACTGATAATTACGCAGTAAAATTAAACCGTATATTTTTTCCCAAACAATTTCCTCGTTTTCTCGATAGCTATTAGAGATATTGGAAATATCATTGCAGCATCTGATAGACCTGATTAAACTATACATCTGTAATTATAGACCTAATTAAACTCTACATCTGTAATCATGAATATTTGTTCTATGACCGATAATTACGCAATAAAATTAAACCGTATATTTTTTCAAAAATAATTTCCTCCTTTTCTCGAAAGCTATTAGAGATATTGGAAATATCATTGCAGCATCTGATGGACCTAATTAAACTCTACAACTGTAATTATGAATATTTGTTCCATGACCGATAATTACGCAATAAAATTAAACCGTATATTTTTTCCAAAACAATTTCCTCGTTTTCTCGATAGCTATTAGAGATATTGGAAATATCATTGCAGCATCTGGTAGACCTAATTAAACTCTACAACTGTAATTATGAATATTTGTTCTATGACCGATAATTACGCAATAAAATTAAAGCGTATATTTTTTCCCAAACAATTTCCTCATTTTCTCGATAGCTATTAGAGATATTGGAAATATCATTGCAGCATCTGATAGACCTAATTAAACTCTTCAACTGTAATTATGAATATTTGTTTTATGACTGATAATTACGCAGAAAAATTAAACCGTATATTTTTTCCAAAACAATTTAATCTTTTTCTCGAAAGCTATTAGAGATATTGGAAATATCATTGCAGCATTTGATGGGCCTAATTAAACTCTACAACGGTAATTATGAATAGTTGTTCTATGACCGATAATTACGCAATAAAATTAAACCGTATATTTTTTCCAAAATAATTTCCTCCTTTTCTCGAAAGCTATTAGAGATATTGGAAATATCATTGCAGCATCTGATAGATCTAATTAAACTCTACAACTGTAATTATGAATATTTGTTCTATGACCGATAATTACGCAATAAAATTAAAGCGTATATTTTTTCCTAAACAATTTCCTCGTTTTTTCCATAGCTATTAGAGATATTGGAAATATCATTGCAGCATCTGATAGACCTAATTAAACTCTACAACTGTAATTATGAATATTTGTTCTATGACTGATAATTACCTAGTAAAATTAAACCGTATATTTTTTCCCAAACAATTTCCTCGTTTTCTCGATAGCTATTAGAGATATTGGAAATATCATTGCAGCATCTGATAGACCTGATTAAACTATACATCTGTAATTATAGACCTAATTAAACTCTACATCTGTAATTATGAATATTTGTTCTATGACCGATAATTACGCAATAAAATTAAACCGTATATTTTTTCAAAAATAATTTCCTCCTTTTCTCGAAAGCTATTAGAGATATTGGAAATATCATTGCAGCATCTGATGGACCTAATTAAACTCTACAACTGTAATTATGAATATTTGTTCCATGACCGATAATTACGCAATAAAATTAAACCGTATATTTTTTCCAAAACAATTTCCTCGTTTTCTCGATAGCTATTAGAGATATTGGAAATATCATTGCAGCATCTGGTAGACCTAATTAAACTCTACAACTGTAATTATGAATATTTGTTCTATGACCGATAATTACGCAATAAAATTAAAGCGTATATTTTTTCCCAAACAATTTCCTCGTTTTCTCGATAGCTATTAGAGATATTGGAAATATCATTGCAGCATCTGATAGACCTAATTAAACTCTTCAACTGTAATTATGAATATTTGTTTTATGACTGATAATTACGCAGAAAAATTAAACCGTATATTTTTTCCAAAACAATTTAATCTTTTTCTCGAAAGCTATTAGAGATATTGGAAATATCATTGCAGCATTTGATGGGCCTAATTAAACTCTACAACGGTAATTATGAATAGTTGTTCTATGACCGATAATTACGCAATAAAATTAAACCGTATATTTTTTCCAAAATAATTTCCTCCTTTTCTCGAAAGCTATTAGAGATATTGGAAATATCATTGCAGCATCTGATAGATCTAATTAAACTCTACAACTGTAATTATGAATATTTGTTCTATGACCGATAATTACGCAATAAAATTAAAGCGTATATTTTTTCCTAAACAATTTCCTCGTTTTTTCCATAGCTATTAGAGATATTGGAAATATCATTGCAGCATCTGATAGACCTAATTAAACTCTACAACTGTAATTATGAATATTTGTTCTATGACTGATAATTACGCAGTAAAATTAAACCGTATATTTTTTCCCAAACAATTTCCTCGTTTTCTCGATAGCTATTAGAGATATTGGAAATATCATTGCAGCATCTGATAGACCTGATTAAACTATACATCTGTAATTATAGACCTAATTAAACTCTACATCTGTAATTATGAATATTTGTTCTATGACCGATAATTACGCAATAAAATTAAACCGTATATTTTTTCAAAAATAATTTCCTCCTTTTCTCGAAAGCTATTAGAGATATTGGAAATATCATTGCAGCATCTGATGGACCTAATTAAACTCTACAACTGTAATTATGAATATTTGTTCCATGACCGATAATTACGCAATAAAATTAAACCGTATATTTTTTCCAAAACAATTTCCTCGTTTTCTCGATAGCTATTAGAGATATTGGAAATATCATTGCAGCATCTGGTAGACCTAATTAAACTCTACAACTGTAATTATGAATATTTGTTCTATGACCGATAATTACGCAATAAAATTAAAGCGTATATTTTTTCCCAAACAATTTCCTCGTTTTCTCGATAGCTATTAGAGATATTGGAAATATCATTGCAGCATCTGATAGACCTAATTAAACTCTTCAACTGTAATTATGAATATTTGTTTTATGACTGATAATTACGCAGAAAAATTAAACCGTATATTTTTTCCAAAACAATTTAATCTTTTTCTCGAAAGCTATTAGAGATATTGGAAATATCATTGCAGCATTTGATGGGCCTAATTAAACTCTACAACGGTAATTATGAATAGTTGTTCTATGACCGATAATTACGCAATAAAATTAAACCGTATATTTTTTCCAAAATAATTTCCTCCTTTTCTCGAAAGCTATTAGAGATATTGGAAATATCATTGCAGCATCTGATAGATCTAATTAAACTCTACAACTGTAATTATGAATATTTGTTCTATGACCGATAATTACGCAATAAAATTAAAGCGTATATTTTTTCCTAAACAATTTCCTCGTTTTTTCCATAGCTATTAGAGATATTGGAAATATCATTGCAGCATCTGATAGACCTAATTAAACTCTACAACTGTAATTATGAATATTTGTTCTATGACTGATAATTACGCAGTAAAATTAAACCGTATATTTTTTCCCAAACAATTTCCTCGTTTTCTCGATAGCTATTAGAGATATTGGAAATATCATTGCAGCATCTGATAGACCTGATTAAACTATACATCTGTAATTATAGACCTAATTAAACTCTACATCTGTAATTATGAATATTTGTTCTATGACCGATAATTACGCAATAAAATTAAACCGTATATTTTTTCAAAAATAATTTCCTCCTTTTCTCGAAAGCTATTAGAGATATTGGAAATATCATTGCAGCATCTGATGGACCTAATTAAACTCTACAACTGTAATTATGAATATTTGTTCCATGACCGATAATTACGCAATAAAATTAAACCGTATATTTTTTCCAAAACAATTTCCTCGTTTTCTCGATAGCTATTAGAGATATTGGAAATATCATTGCAGCATCTGGTAGACCTAATTAAACTCTACAACTGTAATTATGAATATTTGTTCTATGACCGATAATTACGCAATAAAATTAAAGCGTATATTTTTTCCCAAACAATTTCCTCGTTTTCTCGATAGCTATTAGAGATATTGGAAATATCATTGCAGCATCTGATAGACCTAATTAAACTCTTCAACTGTAATTATGAATATTTGTTTTATGACTGATAATTACGCAGAAAAATTAAACCGTATATTTTTTCCAAAACAATTTAATCTTTTTCTCGAAAGCTATTAGAGATATTGGAAATATCATTGCAGCATTTGATGGGCCTAATTAAACTCTACAACGGTAATTATGAATAGTTGTTCTATGACCGATAATTACGCAATAAAATTAAACCGTATATTTTTTCCAAAATAATTTCCTCCTTTTCTCGAAAGCTATTAGAGATATTGGAAATATCATTGCAGCATCTGATAGATCTAATTAAACTCTACAACTGTAATTATGAATATTTGTTCTATGACCGATAATTACGCAATAAAATTAAAGCGTATATTTTTTCCTAAACAATTTCCTCGTTTTTTCCATAGCTATTAGAGATATTGGAAATATCATTGCAGCATCTGATAGACCTAATTAAACTCTACAACTGTAATTATGAATATTTGTTCTATGACTGATAATTACGCAGTAAAATTAAACCGTATATTTTTTCCCAAACAATTTCCTCGTTTTCTCGATAGCTATTAGAGATATTGGAAATATCATTGCAGCATCTGATAGACCTGATTAAACTATACATCTGTAATTATAGACCTAATTAAACTCTACATCTGTAATTATGAATATTTGTTCTATGACCGATAATTACGCAATAAAATTAAACCGTATATTTTTTCAAAAATAATTTCCTCCTTTTCTCGAAAGCTATTAGAGATATTGGAAATATCATTGCAGCATCTGATGGACCTAATTAAACTCTACAACTGTAATTATGAATATTTGTTCCATGACCGATAATTACGCAATAAAATTAAACCGTATATTTTTTCCAAAACAATTTCCTCGTTTTCTCGATAGCTATTAGAGATATTGGAAATATCATTGCAGCATCTGGTAGACCTAATTAAACTCTACAACTGTAATTATGAATATTTGTTCTATGACCGATAATTACGCAATAAAATTAAAGCGTATATTTTTTCCCAAACAATTTCCTCGTTTTCTCGATAGCTATTAGAGATATTGGAAATATCATTGCAGCATCTGATAGACCTAATTAAACTCTTCAACTGTAATTATGAATATTTGTTTTATGACTGATAATTACGCAGAAAAATTAAACCGTATATTTTTTCCAAAACAATTTAATCTTTTTCTCGAAAGCTATTAGAGATATTGGAAATATCATTGCAGCATTTGATGGGCCTAATTAAACTCTACAACGGTAATTATGAATAGTTGTTCTATGACCGATAATTACGCAATAAAATTAAACCGTATATTTTTTCCAAAATAATTTCCTCCTTTTCTCGAAAGCTATTAGAGATATTGGAAATATCATTGCAGCATCTGATAGATCTAATTAAACTCTACAACTGTAATTATGAATATTTGTTCTATGACCGATAATTACGCAATAAAATTAAAGCGTATATTTTTTCCTAAACAATTTCCTCGTTTTTTCCATAGCTATTAGAGATATTGGAAATATCATTGCAGCATCTGATAGACCTAATTAAACTCTACAACTGTAATTATGAATATTTGTTCTATGACTGATAATTACGCAGTAAAATTAAACCGTATATTTTTTCCCAAACAATTTCCTCGTTTTCTCGATAGCTATTAGAGATATTGGAAATATCATTGCAGCATCTGATAGACCTGATTAAACTATAGATCTGTAATTATAGACCTAATTAAACTCTACATCTGTAATTATGAATATTTGTTCTATGACCGATAATTACGCAATAAAATTAAACCGTATATTTTTTCAAAAATAATTTCCTCCTTTTCTCGAAAGCTATTAGAGATATTGGAAATATCATTGCAGCATCTGATGGACCTAATTAAACTCTACAACTGTAATTATGAATATTTGTTCCATGACCGATAATTACGCAATAAAATTAAACCGTATATTTTTTCCAAAACAATTTCCTCGTTTTCTCGATAGCTATTAGAGATATTGGAAATATCATTGCAGCATCTGGTAGACCTAATTAAACTCTACAACTGTAATTATGAATATTTGTTCTATGACCGATAATTACGCAATAAAATTAAAGCGTATATTTTTTCCCAAACAATTTCCTCGTTTTCTCGATAGCTATTAGAGATATTGGAAATATCATTGCAGCATCTGATAGACCTAATTAAACTCTTCAACTGTAATTATGAATATTTGTTTTATGACTGATAATTACGCAGAAAAATTAAACCGTATATTTTTTCCAAAACAATTTAATCTTTTTCTCGAAAGCTATTAGAGATATTGGAAATATCATTGCAGCATTTGATGGGCCTAATTAAACTCTACAACGGTAATTATGAATAGTTGTTCTATGACCGATAATTACGCAATAAAATTAAACCGTATATTTTTTCCAAAATAATTTCCTCCTTTTCTCGAAAGCTATTAGAGATATTGGAAATATCATTGCAGCATCTGATAGATCTAATTAAACTCTACAACTGTAATTATGAATATTTGTTCTATGACCGATAATTACGCAATAAAATTAAAGCGTATATTTTTTCCTAAACAATTTCCTCGTTTTTTCCATAGCTATTAGAGATATTGGAAATATCATTGCAGCATCTGATAGACCTAATTAAACTCTACAACTGTAATTATGAATATTTGTTCTATGACTGATAATTACGCAGTAAAATTAAACCGTATATTTTTTCCCAAACAATTTCCTCGTTTTCTCGATAGCTATTAGAGATATTGGAAATATCATTGCAGCATCTGATAGACCTGATTAAACTATACATCTGTAATTATAGACCTAATTAAACTCTACATCTGTAATTATGAATATTTGTTCTATGACCGATAATTACGCAATAAAATTAAACCGTATATTTTTTCAAAAATAATTTCCTCCTTTTCTCGAAAGCTATTAGAGATATTGGAAATATCATTGCAGCATCTGATGGACCTAATTAAACTCTACAACTGTAATTATGAATATTTGTTCCATGACCGATAATTACGCAATAAAATTAAACCGTATATTTTTTCCAAAACAATTTCCTCGTTTTCTCGATAGCTATTAGAGATATTGGAAATATCATTGCAGCATCTGGTAGACCTAATTAAACTCTACAACTGTAATTATGAATATTTGTTCTATGACCGATAATTACGCAATAAAATTAAAGCGTATATTTTTTCCCAAACAATTTCCTCGTTTTCTCGATAGCTATTAGAGATATTGGAAATATCATTGCAGCATCTGATAGACCTAATTAAACTCTTCAACTGTAATTATGAATATTTGTTTTATGACTGATAATTACGCAGAAAAATTAAACCGTATATTTTTTCCAAAACAATTTAATCTTTTTCTCGAAAGCTATTAGAGATATTGGAAATATCATTGCAGCATTTGATGGGCCTAATTAAACTCTACAACGGTAATTATGAATAGTTGTTCTATGACCGATAATTACGCAATAAAATTAAACCGTATATTTTTTCCAAAATAATTTCCTCCTTTTCTCGAAAGCTATTAGAGATATTGGAAATATCATTGCAGCATCTGATAGATCTAATTAAACTCTACAACTGTAATTATGAATATTTGTTCTATGACCGATAATTACGCAATAAAATTAAAGCGTATATTTTTTCCTAAACAATTTCCTCGTTTTTTCCATAGCTATTAGAGATATTGGAAATATCATTGCAGCATCTGATAGACCTAATTAAACTCTACAACTGTAATTATGAATATTTGTTCTATGACTGATAATTACGCAGTAAAATTAAACCGTATATTTTTTCCCAAACAATTTCCTCGTTTTCTCGATAGCTATTAGAGATATTGGAAATATCATTGCAGCATCTGATAGACCTGATTAAACTATACATCTGTAATTATAGACCTAATTAAACTCTACATCTGTAATTATGAATATTTGTTCTATGACCGATAATTACGCAATAAAATTAAACCGTATATTTTTTCAAAAATAATTTCCTCCTTTTCTCGAAAGCTATTAGAGATATTGGAAATATCATTGCAGCATCTGATGGACCTAATTAAACTCTACAACTGTAATTATGAATATTTGTTCCATGACCGATAATTACGCAATAAAATTAAACCGTATATTTTTTCCAAAACAATTTCCTCGTTTTCTCGATAGCTATTAGAGATATTGGAAATATCATTGCAGCATCTGGTAGACCTAATTAAACTCTACAACTGTAATTATGAATATTTGTTCTATGACCGATAATTACGCAATAAAATTAAAGCGTATATTTTTTCCCAAACAATTTCCTCGTTTTCTCGATAGCTATTAGAGATATTGGAAATATCATTGCAGCATCTGATAGACCTAATTAAACTCTTCAACTGTAATTATGAATATTTGTTTTATGACTGATAATTACGCAGAAAAATTAAACCGTATATTTTTTCCAAAACAATTTAATCTTTTTCTCGACAGCTATTAGAGATATTGGAAATATCATTGCAGCATTTGATGGGCCTAATTAAACTCTACAACGGTAATTATGAATAGTTGTTCTATGACCGATAATTACGCAATAAAATTAAACCGTATATTTTTTCCAAAATAATTTCCTCCTTTTCTCGAAAGCTATTAGAGATATTGGAAATATCATTGCAGCATCTGATAGATCTAATTAAACTCTACAACTGTAATTATGAATATTTGTTCTATGACCGATAATTACGCAATAAAATTAAAGCGTATATTTATTCCTAAACAATTTCCTCGTTTTTTCCATAGCTATTAGAGATATTGGAAATATCATTGCAGCATCTGATAGACCTAATTAAACTCTACAACTGTAATTATGAATATTTGTTCTATGACTGATAATTACGCAGTAAAATTAAACCGTATATTTTTTCCCAAACAATTTCCTCGTTTTCTCGATAGCTATTAGAGATATTGGAAATATCATTGCAGCATCTGATAGACCTGATTAAACTATACATCTGTAATTATAGACCTAATTAAACTCTACATCTGTAATTATGAATATTTGTTCTATGACCGATAATTACGCAATAAAATTAAACCGTATATTTTTTCAAAAATAATTTCCTCCTTTTCTCGAAAGCTATTAGAGATATTGGAAATATCATTGCAGCATCTGATGGACCTAATTAAACTCTACAACTGTAATTATGAATATTTGTTCCATGACCGATAATTACGCAATAAAATTAAACCGTATATTTTTTCCAAAACAATTTCCTCGTTTTCTCGATAGCTATTAGAGATATTGGAAATATCATTGCAGCATCTGGTAGACCTAATTAAACTCTACAACTGTAATTATGAATATTTGTTCTATGACCGATAATTACGCAATAAAATTAAAGCGTATATTTTTTCCCAAACAATTTCCTCGTTTTCTCGATAGCTATTAGAGATATTGGAAATATCATTGCAGCATCTGATAGACCTAATTAAACTCTTCAACTGTAATTATGAATATATGTTTTATGACTGATAATTACGCAGAAAAATTAAACCGTATATTTTTTCCAAAACAATTTAATCTTTTTCTCGAAAGCTATTAGAGATATTGGAAATATCATTGCAGCATTTGATGGGCCTAATTAAACTCTACAACGGTAATTATGAATAGTTGTTCTATGACCGATAATTACGCAATAAAATTAAACCGTATATTTTTTCCAAAATAATTTCCTCCTTTTCTCGAAAGCTATTAGAGATATTGGAAATATCATTGCAGCATCTGATAGATCTAATTAAACTCTACAACTGTAATTATGAATATTTGTTCTATGACCGATAATTACGCAATAAAATTAAAGCGTATATTTTTTCCTAAACAATTTCCTCGTTTTTTCCATAGCTATTAGAGATATTGGAAATATCATTGCAGCATCTGATAGACCTAATTAAACTCTACAACTGTAATTATGAATATTTGTTCTATGACTGATAATTACGCAGTAAAATTAAACCGTATATTTTTTCCCAAACAATTTCCTCGTTTTCTCGATAGCTATTAGAGATATTGGAAATATCATTGCAGCATCTGATAGACCTGATTAAACTATACATCTGTAATTATAGACCTAATTAAACTCTACATCTGTAATTATGAATATTTGTTCTATGACCGATAATTACGCAATAAAATTAAACCGTATATTTTTTCAAAAATAATTTCCTCCTTTTCTCGAAAGCTATTAGAGATATTGGAAATATCATTGCAGCATCTGATGGACCTAATTAAACTCTACAACTGTAATTATGAATATTTGTTCCATGACCGATAATTACGCAATAAAATTAAACCGTATATTTTTTCCAAAACAATTTCCTCGTTTTCTCGATAGCTATTAGAGATATTGGAAATATCATTGCAGCATCTGGTAGACCTAATTAAACTCTACAACTGTAATTATGAATATTTGTTCTATGACCGATAATTACGCAATAAAATTAAAGCGTATATTTTTTCCCAAACAATTTCCTCGTTTTCTCGATAGCTATTAGAGATATTGGAAATATCATTGCAGCATCTGATAGACCTAATTAAACTCTTCAACTGTAATTATGAATATTTGTTTTATGACTGATAATTACGCAGAAAAATTAAACCGTATATTTTTTCCAAAACAATTTAATCTTTTTCTCGAAAGCTATTAGAGATATTGGAAATATCATTGCAGCATTTGATGGGCCTAATTAAACTCTACAACGGTAATTATGAATAGTTGTTCTATGACCGATAATTACGCAATAAAATTAAACCGTATATTTTTTCCAAAATAATTTCCTCCTTTTCTCGAAAGCTATTAGAGATATTGGAAATATCATTGCAGCATCTGATAGATCTAATTAAACTCTACAACTGTAATTATGAATATTTGTTCTATGACCGATAATTACGCAATAAAATTAAAGCGTATATTTTTTCCTAAACAATTTCCTCGTTTTTTCCATAGCTATTAGAGATATTGGAAATATCATTGCAGCATCTGATAGACCTAATTAAACTCTACAACTGTAATTATGAATATTTGTTCTATGACTGATAATTACGCAGTAAATTTAAACCGTATATTTTTTCCCAAACAATTTCCTCGTTTTCTCGATAGCTATTAGAGATATTGGAAATATCATTGCAGCATCTGATAGACCTGATTAAACTATACATCTGTAATTATAGACCTAATTAAACTCTACATCTGTAATTATGAATATTTGTTCTATGACCGATAATTACGCAATAAAATTAAACCGTATATTTTTTCAAAAATAATTTCCTCCTTTTCTCGAAAGCTATTAGAGATATTGGAAATATCATTGCAGCATCTGATGGACCTAATTAAACTCTACAACTGTAATTATGAATATTTGTTCCATGACCGATAATTACGCAATAAAATTAAACCGTATATTTTTTCCAAAACAATTTCCTCGTTTTCTAGATAGCTATTAGAGATATTGGAAATATCATTGCAGCATCTGGTAGACCTAATTAAACTCTACAACTGTAATTATGAATATTTGTTCTATGACCGATAATTACGCAATAAAATTAAAGCGTATATTTTTTCCCAAACAATTTCCTCGTTTTCTCGATAGCTATTAGAGATATTGGAAATATCATTGCAGCATCTGATAGACCTAATTAAACTCTTCAACTGTAATTATGAATATTTGTTTTATGACTGATAATTACGCAGAAAAATTAAACCGTATATTTTTTCCAAAACAATTTAATCTTTTTCTCGAAAGCTATTAGAGATATTGGAAATATCATTGCAGCATTTGATGGGCCTAATTAAACTCTACAACGGTAATTATGAATAGTTGTTCTATGACCGATAATTACGCAATAAAATTAAACCGTATATTTTTTCCAAAATAATTTCCTCCTTTTCTCGAAAGCTATTAGAGATATTGGATATATCATTGCAGCATCTGATAGATCTAATTAAACTCTACAACTGTAATTATGAATATTTGTTCTATGACCGATAATTACGCAATAAAATTAAAGCGTATATTTTTTCCTAAACAATTTCCTCGTTTTCTCGATAGCTATTAGAGATATTGGAAATATCATTGCAGCATCTGGTAGACCTAATTAAACTCTACAACTGTAATTATGAATATTTGTTCTATGACCGATAATTACGCAATAAAATTAAAGCGTATATTTTTTCCCAAACAATTTCCTCGTTTTCTCGATAGCTATTAGAGATATTGGAAATATCATTGCAGCATCTGATAGACCTAATTAAACTCTTCAACTGTAATTATGAATATTTGTTTTATGACTGATAATTACGCAGAAAAATTAAACCGTATATTTTTTCCAAAACAATTTAATCTTTTTCTCGACAGCTATTAGAGATATTGGAAATATCATTGCAGCATTTGATGGGCCTAATTAAACTCTACAACGGTAATTATGAATAGTTGTTCTATGACCGATAATTACGCAATAAAATTAAACCGTATATTTTTTCCAAAATAATTTCCTCCTTTTCTCGAAAGCTATTAGAGATATTGGAAATATCATTGCAGCATCTGATAGATCTAATTAAACTCTACAACTGTAATTATGAATATTTGTTCTATGACCGATAATTACGCAATAAAATTAAAGCGTATATTTATTCCTAAACAATTTCCTCGTTTTTTCCATAGCTATTAGAGATATTGGAAATATCATTGCAGCATCTGATAGACCTAATTAAACTCTACAACTGTAATTATGAATATTTGTTCTATGACTGATAATTACGCAGTAAAATTAAACCGTATATTTTTTCCCAAACAATTTCCTCGTTTTCTCGATAGCTATTAGAGATATTGGAAATATCATTGCAGCATCTGATAGACCTGATTAAACTATACATCTGTAATTATAGACCTAATTAAACTCTACATCTGTAATTATGAATATTTGTTCTATGACCGATAATTACGCAATAAAATTAAACCGTATATTTTTTCAAAAATAATTTCCTCCTTTTCTCGAAAGCTATTAGAGATATTGGAAATATCATTGCAGCATCTGATGGACCTAATTAAACTCTACAACTGTAATTATGAATATTTGTTCCATGACCGATAATTACGCAATAAAATTAAACCGTATATTTTTTCCAAAACAATTTCCTCGTTTTCTCGATAGCTATTAGAGATATTGGAAATATCATTGCAGCATCTGGTAGACCTAATTAAACTCTACAACTGTAATTATGAATATTTGTTCTATGACCGATAATTACGCAATAAAATTAAAGCGTATATTTTTTCCCAAACAATTTCCTCGTTTTCTCGATAGCTATTAGAGATATTGGAAATATCATTGCAGCATCTGATAGACCTAATTAAACTCTTCAACTGTAATTATGAATATATGTTTTATGACTGATAATTACGCAGAAAAATTAAACCGTATATTTTTTCCAAAACAATTTAATCTTTTTCTCGAAAGCTATTAGAGATATTGGAAATATCATTGCAGCATTTGATGGGCCTAATTAAACTCTACAACGGTAATTATGAATAGTTGTTCTATGACCGATAATTACGCAATAAAATTAAACCGTATATTTTTTCCAAAATAATTTCCTCCTTTTCTCGAAAGCTATTAGAGATATTGGAAATATCATTGCAGCATCTGATAGATCTAATTAAACTCTACAACTGTAATTATGAATATTTGTTCTATGACCGATAATTACGCAATAAAATTAAAGCGTATATTTTTTCCTAAACAATTTCCTCGTTTTTTCCATAGCTATTAGAGATATTGGAAATATCATTGCAGCATCTGATAGACCTAATTAAACTCTACAACTGTAATTATGAATATTTGTTCTATGACTGATAATTACGCAGTAAAATTAAACCGTATATTTTTTCCCAAACAATTTCCTCGTTTTCTCGATAGCTATTAGAGATATTGGAAATATCATTGCAGCATCTGATAGACCTGATTAAACTATACATCTGTAATTATAGACCTAATTAAACTCTACATCTGTAATTATGAATATTTGTTCTATGACCGATAATTACGCAATAAAATTAAACCGTATATTTTTTCAAAAATAATTTCCTCCTTTTCTCGAAAGCTATTAGAGATATTGGAAATATCATTGCAGCATCTGATGGACCTAATTAAACTCTACAACTGTAATTATGAATATTTGTTCCATGACCGATAATTACGCAATAAAATTAAACCGTATATTTTTTCCAAAACAATTTCCTCGTTTTCTCGATAGCTATTAGAGATATTGGAAATATCATTGCAGCATCTGGTAGACCTAATTAAACTCTACAACTGTAATTATGAATATTTGTTCTATGACCGATAATTACGCAATAAAATTAAAGCGTATATTTTTTCCCAAACAATTTCCTCGTTTTCTCGATAGCTATTAGAGATATTGGAAATATCATTGCAGCATCTGATAGACCTAATTAAACTCTTCAACTGTAATTATGAATATTTGTTTTATGACTGATAATTACGCAGAAAAATTAAACCGTATATTTTTTCCAAAACAATTTAATCTTTTTCTCGAAAGCTATTAGAGATATTGGAAATATCATTGCAGCATTTGATGGGCCTAATTAAACTCTACAACGGTAATTATGAATAGTTGTTCTATGACCGATAATTACGCAATAAAATTAAACCGTATATTTTTTCCAAAATAATTTCCTCCTTTTCTCGAAAGCTATTAGAGATATTGGAAATATCATTGCAGCATCTGATAGATCTAATTAAACTCTACAACTGTAATTATGAATATTTGTTCTATGACCGATAATTACGCAATAAAATTAAAGCGTATATTTTTTCCTAAACAATTTCCTCGTTTTTTCCATAGCTATTAGAGATATTGGAAATATCATTGCAGCATCTGATAGACCTAATTAAACTCTACAACTGTAATTATGAATATTTGTTCTATGACTGATAATTACGCAGTAAAATTAAACCGTATATTTTTTCCCAAACAATTTCCTCGTTTTCTCGATAGCTATTAGAGATATTGGAAATATCATTGCAGCATCTGATAGACCTGATTAAACTATACATCTGTAATTATAGACCTAATTAAACTCTACATCTGTAATTATGAATATTTGTTCTATGACCGATAATTACGCAATAAAATTAAACCGTATATTTTTTCAAAAATAATTTCCTCCTTTTCTCGAAAGCTATTAGAGATATTGGAAATATCATTGCAGCATCTGATGGACCTAATTAAACTCTACAACTGTAATTATGAATATTTGTTCCATGACCGATAATTACGCAATAAAATTAAACCGTATATTTTTTCCAAAACAATTTCCTCGTTTTCTCGATAGCTATTAGAGATATTGGAAATATCATTGCAGCATCTGGTAGACCTAATTAAACTCTACAACTGTAATTATGAATATTTGTTCTATGACCGATAATTACGCAATAAAATTAAAGCGTATATTTTTTCCCAAACAATTTCCTCGTTTTCTCGATAGCTATTAGAGATATTGGAAATATCATTGCAGCATCTGATAGACCTAATTAAACTCTTCAACTGTAATTATGAATATTTGTTTTATGACTGATAATTACGCAGAAAAATTAAACCGTATATTTTTTCCAAAACAATTTAATCTTTTTCTCGAAAGCTATTAGAGATATTGGAAATATCATTGCAGCATTTGATGGGCCTAATTAAACTCTACAACGGTAATTATGAATAGTTGTTCTATGACCGATAATTACGCAATAAAATTAAACCGTATATTTTTTCCAAAATAATTTCCTCCTTTTCTCGAAAGCTATTAGAGATATTGGAAATATCATTGCAGCATCTGATAGATCTAATTAAACTCTACAACTGTAATTATGAATATTTGTTCTATGACCGATAATTACGCAATAAAATTAAAGCGTATATTTTTTCCTAAACAATTTCCTCGTTTTTTCCATAGCTATTAGAGATATTGGAAATATCATTGCAGCATCTGATAGACCTAATTAAACTCTACAACTGTAATTATGAATATTTGTTCTATGACTGATAATTACGCAGTAAAATTAAACCGTATATTTTTTCCCAAACAATTTCCTCGTTTTCTCGATAGCTATTAGAGATATTGGAAATATCATTGCAGCATCTGATAGACCTGATTAAACTATACATCTGTAATTATAGACCTAATTAAATTCTACATCTGTAATTATGAATATTTGTTCTATGACCGATAATTACGCAATAAAATTAAACCGTATATTTTTTCAAAAATAATTTCCTCCTTTTCTCGAAAGCTATTAGAGATATTGGAAATATCATTGCAGCATCTGATGGACCTAATTAAACTCTACAACTGTAATTATGAATATTTGTTCCATGACCGATAATTACGCAATAAAATTAAACCGTATATTTTTTCCAAAACAATTTCCTCGTTTTCTCGATAGCTATTAGAGATATTGGAAATATCATTGCAGCATCTGGTAGACCTAATTAAACTCTACAACTGTAATTATGAATATTTGTTCTATGACCGATAATTACGCAATAAAATTAAAGCGTATATTTTTTCCCAAACAATTTCCTCGTTTTCTCGATAGCTATTAGAGATATTGGAAATATCATTGCAGCATCTGATAGACCTAATTAAACTCTTCAACTGTAATTATGAATATTTGTTTTATGACTGATAATTACGCAGAAAAATTAAACCGTATATTTTTTCCAAAACAATTTAATCTTTTTCTCGAAAGCTATTAGAGATATTGGAAATATCATTGCAGCATTTGATGGGCCTAATTAAACTCTACAACGGTAATTATGAATAGTTGTTCTATGACCGATAATTACGCAATAAAATTAAACCGTATATTTTTTCCAAAATAATTTCCTCCTTTTCTCGAAAGCTATTAGAGATATTGGAAATATCATTGCAGCATCTGATAGATCTAATTAAACTCTACAACTGTAATTATGAATATTTGTTCTATGACCGATAATTACGCAATAAAATTAAAGCGTATATTTTTTCCTAAACAATTTCCTCGTTTTTTCCATAGCTATTAGAGATATTGGAAATATCATTGCAGCATCTGATAGACCTAATTAAACTCTACAACTGTAATTATGAATATTTGTTCTATGACTGATAATTACGCAGTAAAATTAAACCGTATATTTTTTCCCAAACAATTTCCTCGTTTTCTCGATAGCTATTAGAGATATTGGAAATATCATTGCAGCATCTGATAGACCTGATTAAACTATACATCTGTAATTATAGACCTAATTAAACTCTACATCTGTAATTATGAATATTTGTTCTATGACTGATAATTACGCAATAAAATTAAACCGTATATTTTTTCAAAAATAATTTCCTCCTTTTCTCGAAAGCTATTAGAGATATTGGAAATATCATTGCAGCATCTGATGGACCTAATTAAACTC
>JAXIVD010001829.1:5000-62500 GCA_036785275.1 Cancer borealis
TATATATATATATATATATATATATATATATATATACACACACCAAGCTCACATCTTCCTTAAGAAAGTGGCCAGGGAGTCATTAATCTCCCCTCCCGTCAGTGATTTTTTTTTTTGTAGGAGAGAAACTGGGGAGGGTCTTCCCAAGCCCATCACTCTGTCCCTTTTGGTCACCGCTTACAACCCACTATGAATCCGGAATACGGAGGTAGTATTCTTGTAGGCCCCACTACAGAAAATTAAAAATTTTTTAAAAATAGAAACGTTGGCGTGCATCTTTCCACTTTGCCTTTGTGCTGTGGAAGGACGAGGAGTGAGTCGTGTTACCTGGCAGTGCCTGGCGCCGTGCGGGGTGACACGTATGTTAAGACCTCGTGGAGGAAGCAGCCTTGTGCCGCCCGATATTGATCCTGCGTGTCACGGGGGGCTGGCGGAAGAGTCTCAAGAATGTATACAGATGAAGTTCCCGTATGTACGTCTAAACCCAGGAAATGTTTGTGCATTGAGAAATCAATTTTTCTATTGATAGATTTCCTCATTTGATCATATAATTACAAGCAAAGCACCAAACAAAAAGAAAAAAAAGCCAGAAAAGATATCCCTTGGCGGTAGTGGGTAACCTTTCTAGGATGTGGAGCACTCTGATACATGGCGAAATGTACAGACCATTTAGGTGAGGCGCGTATGCCTCCCTTGTCCTACTGACCTAGCCGCGCTATGTCAGTTTGTTGAAAGGTCCAACCTCGCCTGGCAAGCAAACAAACACCGCTAAAGTTTAGTACAAACACAATACAGGTCTGTGTTTGTGCATAGCTCCATCTGTCACTTGACCGAGAACACGCCTAGATTTGTACCTCTTACAATACGTTCCTTCCCACAAATTTGCTTCTTATATATATATTACTTTACGCATACATGCACATAGACATACACACCACACACACCTATTGGCTCCAATCTATACAAGTTGTAAATGAAGTAGCATAGTCAGCAAGCTTCACCTATCATATTGGACACCTTATTGAATGAGGTGTCAGCCTAACTTATTCATTATGAACAAGCTTACATATGAACAAGTTTACGGCGCTTCACTTCACAGCTGCATTAGGCAGTTTGCTCTAATCCATATCGGAATTGTATGCTTTCTGCATTACCACATTTTACTTTTTTATCATCACTCACAGTCCCTGCATTAACAGTTTATAAACGTCTTAGCATTATCTACGGCACGAGGACCCTCGACACCCCACTATTAGTGGCTCTTCCGAGACCCAGTAACGATAACAGCCGGCACGAACACCTGACATGGCGATCTTAACCCCTTTTCAGCAGGCAGGCAATATTCTTCCTCCCACGCAATGGCCGAGCTGCCAAATATTCCCGTGTAGGCACTAGGGCCGCCTCCCACGCACACGAGTTAAAGCTGAAGCCTCCATGCCACCTAGCCATCACCCTTATATCCATAGCCCTCCCTTAGTGACTACTTGCTGCCCCCTGCTACTAAGCACCTCAGTATATTGGTCGATGGAATTAAAGAGGGAAGTGATAAGTGAAAGAAAATAAAGCAAATGTGATGATATGGTTACTGGCTTTAAAGTCTCCAGGACCTGAAGAGATAGTGGAACAACCTGTTGGGGTCTAGTGTGGGTGGGTGACTACTGCTACTCCTCGCTTCAATCTCAAACTCCAGTGCCAATCAATGGTTCCATGGAGGTTCAGAGGAGGGTTTGGTATAAGTTTAGGTGTTAGGAGAGGCTGGATGTGTTAATGGGAGAGTGAACGAGAGAGGGAAGATGAGGAGAGGAAAGAGTGGATGAGGGAAATATTTTAAAATTGAACACTTGACATCTGCACCGCCCACACCAGCAGCTTAAAGAGGATGGCTGCTCCCACTCCACCTACGCTCCTGCACTACCCTCGCCTTCGTATTGACTTACTGCCTCGCTCTCAGTTTCCCTTAAGAACACAGCTTGAGGAGCGACACGAACCCTGCTACAGTAGACACATGAACCGTGCTGCATCAGTAGACATAATCCCCACCTCAGAAAACACGTCGAGAGTACTAGTGGCAAAGATATCTACGTGAATTTCTGTTCACTCATAACACTTTGCGTCTCAAAGTTGTTTAATTAGGACAATACAGGGCATGTTCACCTCTTTCCTACACCTACCTTTGTTAGTGTTTTGAGGTACTGAATCTCTCTCTCTCTCTCTCTCTCTCTCTCTCTCTCTCTCTCTCTCTCTCTCTCTCTCTCTCTCTCTCTCTCTCTCTCTCTCTCTCTCTCTCTCAAATGCAATGCGGCGAGAATATTTTGGATGCATGCTTGAGTGCCTTAACACCTTCACCGTCTTCAGTGACGTCAATGGGGCGGCAGGTGGGATTGGATGAAAGTTGTCGTGACGCAAAACCTTCACTAAGTTACTCGTGAAGGGCGGATGACGTCAGCACCTCCATCGACGTATTGATTTGTAGCATACACGCACACAAAAAAACTGTGTAGTCTTTGTTAGATTATTCTGACTACCTCATATGTAACTATATACGTGGAATTAGATGTGAGGGATGAGAGAGGGGAAAGTCATGCTATAACAGTCCGACACGAGTTGTTACTTAAGATGTGGGAACGAACACCAATCTCTCCCAAATATTTTTTTTAATGAATGATATAATATCAATGGGGGCATATTTGCATATTAACTTCGCGTTATCATGCTTACAAACCTACTCTGCGCGCGCGCACACACACACACACACACAGTTATGGGTGAGTGTGTGTGTGTGTGAGTGTATATGTGTGTGTGTGTGTGTGTGTGTGTGTGTGTGTGTGTGTGTGTGTGTGTGTGTGAGAGAGAGAGAGAGAGAGAGAGAGAGAGAGAGAGAGAGAGAGAGAGAGAGAGAGAGAGAGAGAGAGAGAGAGAGAGAGAGAGAGAGAGAGTGTGTGTCTGTGTGTCTGTCTGTGTGTGTGTGTGTGTGTGTGTGTGTGTGTCTGTGTGTGTGTGTGTGTGTGTGTGTGTGTGTGTAGGTGTGTGTGTGTGTGTGTGTGTGTGTGTGTGTGTGTGTGTGTGTGTGTGTGTGTGTGTGTGTGTGTGTGTTGTTATACAGTGTCACATACTCATGGAACAAAACAATGTTGGTGTTTTAAGAGCTCTGGTTTCACGAGGACCTTTTTTTATCCTACACAGAACCAAGATATGGAGGACGAGCTGAGAAGTGAGAGGACGCAGAGGAGGGGTGTGCAGAAGCGATACGCGGCGGAAGAAGAGAGTCTCCCACAGCAATTAGCCAGCCTCAAAAAGAAAGTCTAAGATGCATCCCGGAATGACCTTCATGAGGCCACCATGTCCACAGAGGATGACGAGCAGCACTGACCCGACTGTTTAGGGAGAACCGTGTGAAGACCTCATCATCAACCCCAGAACCCCTAGCCAAGAAAGAGAAAACAGTGCCAAGGAAGTCAGGAAAAGCATGAGGCAAGTAGGTCCGCTATAAAGGACGGCGAAGAGGCAAGATTTACAGTTACAATTCCTGAGAAGCTCGGGATGCGCGATAATAGCTGGCTGAGGGACGCCGGATTGCTATGTACTCTTCTTAAACCAGACTCGATGTGATACACGTACTTGTAGAAGGCGTCTCTCTGAATTGTGGGAATCAAAATCAACCGGCTTGCTATTGACCGCTGAACGAGGCTGTATCTTGCTTCACAGAACACAAATGAAAAAGTTCTTCATTTTCAAAGGTATTTCATGTTCGAGAAAGAAGTTGTCAGTCTAACAATAGTGATGTACTAACTGGTTCAGCTGGAAGTTGGGGGCGGAGGCACTTGGCAATTATAGGGCTGGTGTACCGGGTAGCTGGTCATGCTTCATACCGGTTGTTTTCCTATATATGCAATTACTTTCCAGCTCCTATCAATCTGGCTGTTACTGACTCTCCCAGTAGGCAATCCCCTTTCTTCAAATGTTTAGTTTTGAAAGCTGAGTTTAAACCAAGTTCTACTCCCTGCGATAAACAAGCAGTAGGAAGCGCTAAGGCGTCACCAGACTGCTAGCGGGGATGCAGCACACATCTTGTCTTCGCGCATGGGTGTTATGGGCCGCCCACCCTCTCACTCACTATCGCTATCACTTATTATCACTGTTGAACCTGATAATTTCTGGAATTAGAGTTTTTTATTAATTTGATAAATTCTGGCACATGATATTTCAGCACAGTTTGGTAGAAGTAATATTCTACCTTACATGAGTGAAATTTTTGAAGTTTCATGAAGTTCTTGGAAGTTGGAGTCATTAGGTGAGAGGTTCATGGGAACTTGAGTATGAAATATTTTTCGTCCATTGTCCACTTATCTAAAGATTACCTCTGTGCCTCGGTTTTTATCTCATGTGTTGTTCGGTTCACGCCCAGAAATCCAGTTTGTTTCAGAAACGTGTTTGGCAAGACTAAAACATATTGTGCTACAATTTGTACCTGTTTGTATAATTTACTTCTTACAATATGATTTCAAAAGCATGGGGGAAATAACAAGGTCTTAGGATTTTTATCCCAATTGTCTTAAGGACACAAGCACTTTCGCCAAGTATTTCTGGTGTGTATTCTTGCCTAAAGGGGATTAACAGCAGATGTGTGAAGTGAGGCAAGGAGAGTGGTTGACGGGCCCATAGGATAGATCATGCCCCTCTCCCTCGCCTCACCAGCACCGTAAAGCTTTTCAAGCTTTGAACCCACTCTGGGGTGAGGTTCAACCTGTATTAATAAGTCGGGTTTTACGAGATGCCAAATAGTCATACTCAATGTATTATGAAATCCTTCTTCCAAGGATATTAAACTTGTACATTGTATGTACCATATCACCTCAAAAATCAAATGAATTATTTTTGTATTATAAAAATAAGAGCACTACCAAACTGTTAAAATTGTAGATCAATAGTGTGACCTGCCAGTGTGCACGGCAGGCAACGATTGGACCCTTCTTCAGATCAGAGGTCCGTATGCCTTCAGGCAAGGAACTCATTTCTTGATATGTGATACGTACTTTCTCTGATCTTAATAAACTTGTATCTTTTACTATGTAGCATATTACTAAACGAGCCACAGACACGAAGCGGCTCCTTTCCTTGTGGGTGCCAATCAGCATCAACGCATTCTGCAATGTAATAATATTGTACATCTTAATACTATACTAGTATGGGACTTAACCTTCTGCCACATATTCTTTGTCTTTCGTACTGATTTTCAATAAAATATTCAAATATTCTTTAATCTTTATCAGTATTGGTTCCCTTGTTTTGTTTGAAAATTATTTGGAGAAAGTCAAAATTGCCAGTGCTTGTGGAGAATAAAGGAATGCTGCACAACGGTGGATACGGAAAGACTACGACAATATTATTTCAAAGGGCATGAAAAGTATTCGGCATTTCTCCCAAAGCAAAATGAAAATGCTATAGAAAAAAACTTCTTCGAAAGAAACTAATAATCAAACTAAATTCAAATTTAATTGAGAAATTACATAGGTACAAATAACAACCTCCTGTAGATCATCAGGGCAGCCTTGTGTCTATACGGTGAGGAATACAAGTAGCTAACGAGTAGACTCATACGTAGGGTTAAACGCCTTCACTGACATTGTACTGTTATTGAGCGCATTAGTTAACAACTGGCAAAGTCATTCACAACTTCTTAAGAAAGATTTTCGCACGTGTGAACGTTCTTCATGTTCTTACACCCAACTGCTCATAAGATGGATGTTCCCTGGGATGTGAAGAATCTTTTGGTTTATTTATGTCTATGTCGCCACTTCTTTGTATACTACTCTCCTACGAAAAGACAAGGCGCAGATGGAGAGGGGAGATTAATGTTTCCATGAACCGTGGCTTGACTTGTCTTTGCTACCCCTCTTTAGGCGGATTGCACAGCGACATCAACGTCAAACATATCTACAGGCCACTTTCTTCCAGTTTATAGTCTTTCTTACCAAAACTTCTGTTGTCAAATGTTTTCTGTCCTGAAGAAAATCCGGTTCGATTCCACGTCAAAATTTGTGCGATACGTAGAGTTGCCATGTATAGGTGGAACTTTCAACAACGCGGCCTTAGCAACAGTTTTGTGGGTCTCTTTATGAAAAGGGATGAGAAAAAAATATAGTTTAGAAAAAATTATTAGAAACTGTAAAATGATAATGCTGATAAATTTTAATTGTAGCGAAATAAGATGGGAGACGTATGTAAGCGGGGGTGAAAATACTTGGGGAAGTAGATTATTGAAACTAAAAGTGGATAATACAATGATACAATGAGTATCTGGTAATACAAGATATAGAGGAGAAGATAAACCATCAAGATTAGATCTACTGTTTACCAAAAGAATAAATCTAGAAAAATGTATAAATTATGAGTGTCCCTTTGGAAACAGTGACCATGTAATCCTGGAAATTGAAATGAAGGGAGGAGATACGGAAGTTAAGCAGGAGGAATCATATAAAAAGGAAAGCAGGAATTATGGTAAAGCAAAGTAAACTGATATAAAAAAAATTATAAAAAAGTTGACGAAACTGATTCGACAAGAATGAAAAAACTAAAAGACGTAAAAAAATATGATTTCTTCCTGATGATATATGAACGAGTAGTCAAGAAATACGTTCCATTTTACCAAGTAAAAGAAAAAGGAAAAAAAAGTTATTTAAAGGAAAGTGTAATTGAGCAAAAATGGAAAGGGACAGAGCATGGTTGAGAATTAAAAGAAAACCTAAACAGACAATACAAGAATATAAACTAGGAAGGAATTAATATGTAAGAGTAAGAAGAGAGGAAGAGAAGAGACACGAAAAGCAGAGTTGACATTTGTAAGGGAGAACCAAAGCTGTTTTATAGATTTATAATGGAAAATTTAAACGTAAAGAAAGCGTAGCTCGGTCAAAGGAAAATAAGGAAGTATATGAATATCCGAAGAAAATTAGTGAAACAAAATTTTCAGAAGTAAATTTTCAGAATCCGAATTTGAAAAATCAGATACAAAAAAGAAAAAATTTGTTGTGGGAAATCAAGATTAATAGATAAGAGATCAAGGAAATTATGAAAGATGAGCAAAAAGCAATAGGACCAGATGGACTATCAGGATACATCTAAAAAGAGTGTAGATAAGAAATGGCTGAGCTAATTAATAATATAATTGAGTGTTATCTCAAAACAGGAAAAGTCCCAAGAGAATGGAAAAAGAGCTGATATAATGCTTGTTTTTGAAAATGGAAATAAGAACCACTTAACTGTAGACTAGTGTCTTTGACCAGCATGGTATGTAAGGTTTGGGAGAAAGTTATCAAGAAACAATGGACTGAATACTTAGAAAGAAGAAATAATATCAGATAGACAATTTGGATTCAGAATAAGATCATGTATCACCAATTTAATAAGGTTTTACTTAAGAGTGATAGATATAACACAATAACGTGATGAATGAGTGAGTGAGTGAGTGATTTTTATTGTTCGTTTTTTTTCCGTCGATTTACTCAGTTGTCTTTTCCGTTTTTCACATTCTACTTAGTTTTTTATGGTTTGGTAGCGGCACCATATGATCCTGGCTGTTCCGGCGCCTTACGTCAAATCACTCACTCACTCATTCATTCATCACGTTATTGTGTTACATCTATCACTCTTGAGTAAAACCTTATTAAAATGGTGATAAATTGGCGATGACCTTATTCTGAATCCAAATTGTCTATCTGATATTATTTCTTCTCTTTCTAAGTATTCAGTCCATTGTTTCTTGATAACTTTCTCCCAAACCTTACATACCATATCTGTGTGTGTGTGTGTGTGTGTGTGTGTGTGTGTGTGTGTGTGTGTGTGTGTGTGTGTGTGTGTGTGTGCGTGCGTGCGTGCGTGCGTGCGTGCGTGCGTGCGTGGGTGGGTGGGTGGGTGGGTGGGTGAGTGTGTGTGTGTGTGTGTGTGTGTGTGTGTGTGTGTGTGTGTGTGTGTGTGTGTGTGTGTGTGTGTGTGAGAGAGTGAGTGATTTGACGTAAGGCACCGTAACAGCCAGGGTCATATGGCGCCGCTACCAAACCATAAAAAACTAAGTAGAATGTGAGAAACGAAAAAGACAACTGAGAAAAACGACCAAAAAAACAAACGATAAAAACTCAAAAATTATAACTCAATGATCATTACAACAGAGAGAGGAGGCCAGCCTCCTCCAGAAAATATACCACTTCATAACCCGGGGAAGGACACGCCGGGCCAAGCACCCGACTAGACTAAAACCACCATCCACACCGCGGCACCGGTAAATGAAACGCTGCCTTAGCTCCACCAAACTCGGGCACTCGACCAGCAAGTGCCGTACAGTAAGAGGCACCAAACAGTCATCACAGTACGGTTGGTATCCACCGGACATCAGATAACTGTGGATTAGGCGAGTGTGACCAATGCGCAGACGAGCTAAGGCTGTTTGCATATGTCTGTCTCGTATGTTAAAATAATCCCATGGGTGAGACAGTCCTTGAAACCTCACCCATTTTCGAGGTGGCACCACGAGCAACCCACCGCTCCTGCCAAATAGCAATAATCGCCTCGCGAATCGCCGGAAACACATCCGTACACGGGACTGAGCTAAGGGTGGCAACCCTATCTGCCGCCTCCCTAGCTAGCCTATCAGCCCGTTTGTTCCCGGGCACACCAACGTGGCCTAGCACCCAACAGAACCCAACAAGATATCCTCGTTTGCTGAGTAGATACAGCCACTCAAGTGCAGATAAAACTAAAGGATAAATAAAAGGAGTAGAGGAGTTCAGCGCAGAAAGTACACTACGAGAATCACTAAAAATAACAAGAGTTGACTGGAAGTGTAAATATTGTTCTTAAAGCGAGCACTATCGCCGACAGCTCAGCAGTGAAAACAGAAGCGACGGCTGGAAGACTACCCCCCCCACCCCACCCCCGACAGAAAGGGGGAAACACAACACCAAATCCAACACCGGTATCAGACTTAGAACCATCAGTAAAAACAGAAACTGAGTCTGAATGAGAAGAACAGTGCTCTAAAATCAACGCACGGGACGCATATGCCGGCAAATCCTTCTTACCCTCGAAAACAGGGGCACACACGGACACACCGGAAAACTGCCAGTACCCAACCTTAGGCAACCGATAAGGGCAGACGGGAGCAGAAGGAACCGACAACGCCGACAAGACAGACGCAGCCCGAAACCCAAAAGGTTTGGGGAGACTAGGGCGAATAGCATATGCAAGCGAACGGGAATCCCGCAAGACTGATCTGCAGGGAACTTACTCAGGAAGGCGTTGGGTCCGGAACCAACACCGAAGCAACGAGGATTGGCGACGCAAATCCAGAGGCAGGACGCCAGCATCCACAAGGAGACTAGGAATCGGGAAAGACCTAAAGGCACCCGTAGCCAATTGTAATTGTAATGTGGGAGGGGGTAAATGTGCCAGGCAACAAAGGCCATATGGCACTATTGGGGTAGTAGGGTTAGGTAGTAGGGTTGGGTAGCAGGGCTAGGTGGGGGGGAGGGTCGGGTATGGGTTAGATCAGATAAAGGACGTTGACGGCACAGAGAGACATGATCAGTAGGGAATAAGACTTGGAATGGGGGTAGGTGTGGGAGGAGCGTTCGCAGGAGGTAAAGGACTGGGGTTCATATCCATAAGAAGCAAGGAAGAAGGAAGAGGGTCAGGAGAGGGCGAGGTAGGGGGAGAGGGAGAAGGTTGAGAGAGGAGATCGGTACGGGAGTAGCCAGGTGGTAGGGGAAGAGAGAGGAGAGATCGGGCAGCAGAGGAAGGAGGAGGAGGGGCAGACGAAGGGGACTGCACCGAAGAACAGGCGGGGTAAGACGAGGGGGAGAGGGGAGAGTAAAGCGGGGAAGGGGGAGAGGGCGGAGCGCCGGAGGCAGAGGGGGGCGTAGGGGGCTGGAGGAGGGGTCGGAAAGGGGAGACAGCAGAGGAAGAAAGTGGAGGAGGGGAAGTCGGGGAAGGAGGGAGGTGTTTGGGAGGGGGGTAAACAGAAGCCACGACCTGGATAGGAGGGGCCGGGAGGGAAGGGGGCAAGGAGGTAGGAGGGGAGGACAAGGGAGCCGTATTCTTTATGAACGCGATGATGGCATCGAGGGTATCACCCTCGGAAGGAGCGGGAGAGGAAGGTGCAGGGCGAGTCTTTTTAGAGGGGTGGAGAGGGGGCGAAGAGATCAAGACGGGAGCGGGAGAGGGGGTTGGTGGGGGAGGGGAAACCAAAGCTTCAGAGTCGTGTTGTCGCTTGGTAGAGTGGGATCGCTGGGGGCGTGGAGAGGGAGGGGCAGGAGTACAGGCGGTGGTGGAGGTAGGAGTATCAGGGTCAAGGACAACAAAAGAATTAGAGCAGGAGATGGAGGATGGAGGGAGGGAGAAGGAAGAGGAAGGAAGTAGAGGAGAGGGATGGGTGGAAGGAGGGATAGGGGAGGGGGGCCGAGGACCGGGACGGGAAGAAGAGGACGTGGCTGGAGAGTGAGGGGCAGAGGCAGCGACATGGCGAGGAGAGGGGGTGAAGCCTAGGCGACGGGCTTTCTGACGGGCCTCACGTAATGTGAGACCGCCACGGAAGCGAATACCAGCGACCCCAGCTTCAAACTTATAAGCCGGGCAGCCGCGGTAGAGCATTATGAGGGCCACCACAATTGCAGCAGCGCTGGGTAGTAGCAGGGCATTGATCGCGGGTGTGGGCAAAGTCAGACAAAGGGCAGCAGAGAGCGGAGCGGCAGTGTTTTTCCGGGTGTCCAAAGCGCCAACAGTTTCGGCACTGGCGAGGTGGAGGAACATAAGGCCGGACGGAGAGCATGACGCCCCCAATGTAGATATGAGTAGGGAGTTCGTGGCGCTTAAAGGAGATCCAAGCTACATTGGTGATATTTCTGGCGACCCCGGGGGGAAAAGGTGTAGCAACGGACGTTGACAGCGTCATATTCACTGAGTAGGTCGAGGTCAGTATGGCAGTCTGAGCCTATCATCCGCAAATAAATGGATTGCAGGAGAGATTTAACCAAACCCTTGAAAGAGCTCTTATCAAATGTGTTAATGAAAAACAAAACGATTGGGATTTACACACATAGAGAATCCTATTCGGATATCGTACTTCGGTCCACGCCAGCACTGGTGTTACCCCTTTCACTGCCATGTTTAGGAGAGATCCCGTGCTTCCAATCTACCTAGATACTACTAGGTCATATGAGGTGGTAGGAACTAGGGTAACGACAGCAGAGACTGTTAAAGAGCTAATAGAGAGAGTCTTGTCAGAAAAAAAGGCAGCTGAAGAGAAAATCACTATGAATATTGCTAAAGCTCAAAACAGACAAAAGAAAAACTATGATGAAAGACATACATCTAATTACAATGCAATAGTTGAGGGTTTATTAGTACTATTAAAAAACAGCAAAAATAATCACCGAATGGGAGGAAAATTAGAAGCAAAATACATAGGCCCGTATGAAGTTGTTTCTCTTGTAAGGAAAGGACGCGCAAAACTGAAAAACGTTGCATCAAATAAAGAACTAAAAACTTGTACCACATAGTGAATTTAAAGTTGTAGAAGCAAGATGACACGAACGGTTTTAGGCAAGATGACATCACTGTAGCAAAAGAACCGTGCAATGCATCTGTGAATGAGCAGCACTACCCTGAACAAACGTGAGTCTTACATATTCCAGAAGAGAAAGTAATTTTACTCATGTTTGTAGATGAGGAAGCTGTCAGAAAGGTGGAAGCAGAAGAAAAACAAGTTACAGAAGATGAAATAGAGACAAAACCAGAGAAGCTTCCTGGCATGCTTGTCATGAGAAGACAAATACTTAAAGGTGTTTACAAATACATGAATGAAGATGCAATTACAACGCTTCATGCAACACTTAAGGCAAAGGAGGACGACATTCCTGGGGCATTGACATGTCAAGAATGCACAGGAATTACGGCAGATGGACGCGAAGTGGTTGAGTGTGTCATGTTATGAATGGTACCACACTGCTCGTCTTGGAACAACACAACATTATAAGGCCTCATGGAGTTGTCTTAAGTGTAATCCAGTCCCACAATCAAAAAGACAAAAGATAAAATGAATTAACGCATAATCATTGTTCTACCTGAAACTACTTATGACTCCAACATAGACAATAATAAAATAGTATCAGTATCCAAGGAACATGACAGACGACATGGTTTAGCATTATGCTGTGCTGCATACGTACTATCGGTGAGTACTCTGCCATATAAATTCAACACTTTAGTACTATACAAGTATCAGTAAATTGCCAGACTACATAAACTAATATAATTCTGATGTAGAAAACAATGCCTATGATTTTGTCAAACTTACCGTTGATTATGTAATTCATTAAAATAGTTTCTATGTAGGGGGGAAAAATGTCCTAGGTCTGAAATTCCCCCCGGGGGAAAAACTGCCCGGGCTGTTATTCCCGGGGGGAAATCATTTCTAGGCTAATTTTCCCGGGGGGAGTTTCAGTCAGGGGGGGGAAAATTTCCTGCTACACCGATAAACCGGTTTTGTCAGCAGTGAAAGCAAATAAATCTTTTCATGACGCATTAAAAGTTCTATTTTCGTCAGAAACTTTTTTCTTCTTAGATTTATCCATTGCTAGCTTACCGGGGTCAAAATAAGTCACTTTGTTATGACACGTCACCCCGGGGTGTTTGGCTCACCCCGCCTCGAAGCTGAGTATATAGTGTGGAAGTGCAAACAGATTGACAAACCGAGACAAAGGGGTGTCGCCACCCTTTCGTCCTCCCCGAGACCAAGGAATTCAGTGATCTCGCCTCCTACTAACAAAACTGGCTCTTCCGCCGTAAAATACTACTCGTAGGCGTAAATACTAACAGGCCGAGAAATCACTGGAAACCTAGGTCCAACCTCAATACAACCCGAAAACGAAGAAACGACGTCTGGAGAATACAGCTTGGGTCCACAGCGAGACACGCACGTCTGTGCAGCTGAGGGGTAGGTGGCAGACTATTTCACTATTAGTCTATTACTAAGGGAGCGCGGGGTGACCACCACGCCGCTCCCTTCTCACACCACACTCGGGCTGCGCGCGCAGGTCTTATGCCACCACGCGGCCGATTCAAACGGCATATCGTAACAACTTATCTGGCGACAACAGGTGTCGCATACAGGACGTGACGCATATTTTGATCGACAAAATATTAAAACAAGTTTTATTTTAATGGCACAAGAATACTTCAATCTCCAAAGATATAATTATTACAACGAAAAAAACTAAAGAAATAAAATAAAAAAACAATTTAAATGATATGGCCATTATTTGTTCACATTATTTTTTTCCAAATTGAGCTCGCCCTCTCAAAGCCACGGGAGCCACAACAGAGGGATGAAAGAGCCGTATGCGGCTCCGGAGCCGCGGGTTGCCGACCTCTGGTATAGTGTAAACATTACATTTGGACTAAAACAAAATTGTCTTGCACGATATAAAACAAAAAGGAGTCTGCTAGCTCTACTGATTATGTGAGTGATAGTAGTCAGGATATGACACGTGGAAATGAGTACAAGCTAGAAAAACTTAGATTCAGGACAGACTTAGGTAGATATTGGTTCACTAACAGAGTGGTGACCGATTGGAATAGGCTGGGTAGACACGTAGTGAGTGCTGAGTCAATCGGTAGCTTTAAAAGACGGTTGGATGAGAGTATGGATATGGATGACAGGTGAGATGGCTAAACTTTGGATTATTCCAAGGGTAGGGGACAAGGAACTGTCTCGTGTAGGTCATCAACTGGCCTCTTGCAGTCATCTCAATTTTCATGTTCTTATGTTCTCTGTCCCGAGTACTGTCAGATACGTGGTTGACATACACACACACACACACACGAAAAAAACTAACACATATGGCTGGGACGTCTGTGATAGGCCGCCAGAAAAGAGCCAATTCCAGCCTCCTAACCGATTCACATCCACTACCCGAATCTAAGTCACACGAAACAAACGTACGTACAGACACGGACCCTACCACATTTACATACTAAATTCCCCGCCGCAACAATAGGGTAGAGTGGGGTATGAAACCCCCTTACGGAAAAAATATCTATATATCTTCAATATAGCAGCTATTCTTCTGAAACAGATCTAGTTAGAAAGCTTGATTAATTACCCCTTCAATACGGGCACGCATTAATTATTGTTATGAAACATTCCCACACCAGGAAGCATAGATTCTTCCTGGCTACCTTTTGGGACGTCGCGGACAAAAGTCCTGCGTCGCTTCAAACCCCAGCGTGAGTCCGAGACACCTGAGGTTCGAACAAACGGAGCACCAAACCAAGAGGTGGCACACTTGAAGTGTTTAAGTGCTGTTTGTGTACTGAACGTAAGATTGTCACCTTAATTAAGCTGATAACATTATGCTACTAATGATAGTTATTAAGAATACCACATGCACAAAAATCTGCATATTTTGATACAAACAAATTAATGGAGGTGGTGGTAACAAGTGCTAGACCGTTACAATAAAAAGCTGACAGTATAATGTCTCGTCACCACCAAGGATATTGTTGACATGATGGCAAGGGATAGACAGATAATAAGTAGGCAGATAGTGTATCGTTTACTAACTTCATGTGATATGGAAGTATAACTAATAACCGCCACTGCAACATATGGCTAAAGTAATATTCATAAATTGTTGTTGCGAAACCTATCCTACTGCACAGCATTTAGTTTTATCCTTGACTCTCGGTAAGTTTTTTTATTCGACGACACGCATGCATTAGACTAACGTTGCTATCAAGTAGCACATTCCCATGAGAACGTTTCAATCCACCTAAAAGAGTGGGACCATCGTCTGTTTGAGTGGACGTGTGTGTGGTGAGTGGGTGGGAGGAGGAGCTATGTTAGGAGGGCGGGGAAGCTGGAGGTTGGGGGTGGCGATAATGATAGTATGTGGTATTGTAAGGGTATTGGGCCTGATGGTAAGAATACTACAGCAATGTTTAATCCCTCAGAGTACTCAGCCATAATTTCGACTACACTGTTTTGGCGAACAAGTGCTTGCGTTTTATGAATGTGTTTGGTATCCCCTTGTTTCGTTACTGAATATTGGCATCGGTGCGCCGCCGTCCCAACATCTGCTACAATTTAGTGACATCCATGCAAAAGAGAATAGGTGAAGTAGTTGATACTTAAGGAGGATGGACAAAGTATTGAATGCTATAACCCATAATGATTATTGTTATCATTTAAATACTATTAACAGGTGTCCTGTCTGTCTGGTGAGACAGGGTTTCGAATATACTGAAATTACTCTGTAATAAACCAGTAATATTTTTTCGAATATAAGGCCAAATATAACTATTCAGTAATATAGTGTTTTGATTATATTCCACATTAACAGTTAATTAATAAAGAGCAGAAATCCTTGTTCGTTATAATAGGGTTTGGTCAATATTTGGCTGATTACAATAAGGTGTTAAATGTCGTTGCAATTATATAGTAACTCTGTAACCTTATTCCTATAAGACATGTGATATAACTTTGCATCCTCTAATGATGATTATGCTCTGGACACTTGGGAAGCCCACAACCCTTATTTCCACTTCCCCGTCACAGTTTTCCTAACACCCACACACACACACACACACACACACACACACACACACACACACACACACACACACTCGTGTATATGTGTATTTCTTCATTTGTTTCCTATAATCTATCGCCATGTTCAGCTTATCCCTGTTGGTCACGAGACATGAAACTTTTAACAGCACGACTGCCTGCCACTCCTGTGTAAATCGTACCTATTTATTTACATTTTGACGTCTCACATCTTAATAACTATCTATCATTAGTAGCATTATGTTATCAGCTTAAGTTGACAATCTTACGTTCAGTACACAAACAGCAGTTAAACACTAAAAGTGTGCCATCTCTTAGTTTGGTGCTCCGTTTGTTAGGCGAGATCTGTCAGATCATGTAAGGCAGGTTAACCTTCCCATCAATCTTTTAATGCATTTTTGAAATTGGAAAGTGTTTTCCAAGAATGGAGCAAGAGCAGGGATTTGGATGTACGTAGTTGTTTAATTGGCGAGGACCAAAGAGGCTGGATAAAAGGTAGGTGATTAGTGGTAGTGGATGGGTGTGGGCGAGTGTGAGGTGAGTAGGAGACAGTCTAGGTTATGGAAGAGAGAGAGGTTATAGTAGAAGGTTGATGAGTGTTCTTACGTGTTGGGGATGTATATAGTCTTCAAGTGGTTATGATAGTAGAATTTAGGGTTGGTGTTAGGGAAGCAGGTGCAAGAGGAGGTGGAATGAACAAAGGAATTGACAGGTGGACGGTTCGGAAAGTTTTCAGAGATGAGGTCGGTGGCCTTTCCTTGTCAAAGCCAGGGAAGTCTGGGGGTATTAATTTTTTGAGGTTCATTCCCTAATGCACCAATTAATTTATAATTTTTGTAACTGACCATAGTGAGCCGAATGTAAGTGGGAGATATAACTGGTCTTATAGGTTAGGGGAGTTTTCAGAGCCGAGGTCAGAGGTATGTCTTTTTCAAAGCCAGGGAAGTCATGGGATGAATTTCTTGAGGTCCATTTCCCAATGCACCTGTTAATTTTGAAATTTCATAACTGGCAATGGTGAGCCGAATGTAAGTGGTGGATATAACTGGTCCGTTTCCCATAATCTCCACGGAATGTAAGGGCAATGAAAAAGGGAGGGATACAGTGTCCATGGCACCTTCAGGCCGTTCATGACTGAACACTTAGTTAGCCTCTTATCCTTTCAACACGGTTCACACACACACACACACACACACACACACACACACACACACACACACACACACACACACACACACACACACACATTTATACATCATAACGAATGGCATCAGGCTATAGAAAAATGGAACATAAGGGAGTCAGCATTCACAGGCACACCAAACATGTGAATATATATATATATATATATATATATATATATATATATATATATATATATATATATATATATATATATATATATATATATATATATATGGTCTGGATATTAATGCAAAAATATTAGTGCAGAGTGAACTTGAATGTTGGCAGGGTAGATGAGGTAACCAGACTGTAGAAGATAATTGCACACTGCAACCACTCACATCACACCTCAGTATGTACTACATGAAAACTTGACCTTCTTTCAAGGAATGACCACGATCGAGTAGCTTGGTCATAATGCCATGTAACCATTAGGCTGATACATGACCTGCAATTTAAAAATCCCAGTAAATGACACAGGCCTCAGATTATAGTTCAGGAACTTCTGAGCCTACAAAATAAAGTTGTTTCACCTCTTGGAAAAAGCGAAAAAAGGACAAATCCTTATTCCACTTTGAACTGCTTGAGCAGTACATTGCTGAGCACGCCCGAATTCCCATATTGGCAAAGCATATACGTTTAATAAGCTGCGTGCATGAATAATTTCCACCTCTCTCCACGCGTTTCAGTGCGACAGCTGAGTGCTTTATCCCTCTGGCCGCTTGGCGGCACTACCTTCGCGTGGCGATCAGCTCGCCCATAGGAGTGGACCGTCCTCTTGATGTAGAGTCCTTGCTTCAGCCTACCAATTTTCGGTGCCATGTCATAGCACTCCGTGAGCTTTTAAATTTTTCATTAATTCAGGGGTGCAATAGCATGCATCAAATTAACAATTTTGTGCAGTTTTATAGGTTGGCGGAATAGCAGTAAAATAAGATAGCTAAACACATGATAGCCGAGGGTTAAGTATGTGTGTGTGTGTGTGTGTGTGTGTGTGTGTGTGTGTGTGTGTGTGTGTGTGTGTGCGTGTGTGTGTGTGTGTATATATATATATATATATATATATATATATATATATATATATATATATATATATATATATATATATATATATTGTTACGGGCACGGTTCTTATGCCCCCGCGCCGGGTGATGCTGCTGCGCCACCCAGCCACAGTCACACTACGGGCGTGTACGAACTGTAGTGCGCCTACTTAACCGTCCCTTTTACCCACCCAAGGACAAGGAAAACCGACTGTCACTTTGGGCCAGTCCCTCCAAGGGCCACTCGCCGGTGGCTGGACAAACAGGCCAAACACGGGTGTACAGGACTCACTTAACCTCTGCACCCTTAACCAACACCGCACTTACAGCCACCCCGAAGCGAGCAGAGGTCGCCAGTCCTTTATACCCTCCTAAGGACAAGGAAACTCCCAGCAGTAACCCCCTTCTCTTCCTTACCTTCTAAAGAGGACTACAGTGAGCAATAGACTACAGTGCAAAGGCAAGGAGCTATTGCCTCACCAGGATACCACCCATAAGATGTCGTTCCACCCACTCCTGGTCGAACAATAACTCCTCTCAGCTCACAAACACCCTGGATAGGAGCCTCCTGCTACAGGGCACTCTACAGTGAGTTATATGAAATGTGAAACAGCTACACCTAGGTGGGACGTACCGCGGCGCCTGGTGACCGCACTATATGCCAGAGGCCCCAGGTGCTGGGCCGAAACAACAACGAAGATAACGCCGAAACTACTCCGCTAAGACACAGAATTCTGACAGCAACCAGATCCTCCTTATAGGACTCCCTGGATAACTGAACCCTTGGATTGAGCTACAGACAGACGAACAGCCCCAGCCAACACACCTTCCCACGGTCTCTGGCACTGTAACCTGTACTACAAGGCACGGCCTTTACTGCCAACTATGCAAACATACCCCTGAACTAAGCCGGCCAGTCTCAAACCCACTCCCTTTAATGTGACAAAGAGGTTACAAAACGAATAAGTGCCGAGTGTGGGAGCTCAAAATGGTGTGTTTTGTCTTGAAGGCTGTCTGCGTGTAACTGAACTGCCGAGGCATCGTCGCTCTGAGCCCCCTCAGCAAGGGAGGGTTGCCAGTTTGCCACAACCTGCGCGGCCCACACCCCGTCACCGCGCTCGCCACTCCTCGCTCTGCTGAGGAGCAGTTTTCTTCATAAATTTGTATTAGGCTACGGGAGCGACCTGGGATAATACTAAGGATGTGGGGGGCTGCAGGAAGGGATGGACTACAAGGGAGGCCACTATGTAATGCAATGGGGAAAGAGGGAGGGACGTGAACAATAAGGAAAGAAGAAAACAAAAGTTAAATAAGTTATATATAAGAACTCGGGGCGCTCCCAAACATCGCGTCTCAGGCAGTTCACACCCTTTGTCTTACCTCGTGGTGCTTAACTCTCATATATATATATATATATATATATATATATATATATATATATATATATATATATATATATATATATATATATATATATTCTTCTTCTTCTTGAGGTGAAGATCACCACGGCTAACTTGAGAGTCCGCCGCCTCTGCACTGTCCTCCACTCCTTAGATAGTTTATCTGGTCAGGCAGGGAGTTGCTGGCTGCCCCACTGGGAGTGGCTGTGTGCAGGATGGGAGGTTCATCCGGGATGCCCTGCAGGTACTTATCTAACCTTTTCTTAAAGGTGTCGATGGTGCAGAGTGTGGTGTCCCTGATGTCCCTAGGAAGACAGTTGAATAGTCTTGGGCCCTCGTACATGAAACTGATGCTCACGATGGTCTTCATTCGTTGGCCCGTTGCCTCAACTGTCCTCCTGTAGCATGTTCGGTCAAATCTTGGGTGTCTCTGGCCAGTAATTCCCCTTTCAGTTTGGTACGTGGAATTTGGGACCTGACCCTCCAGAATCTTCCACACATATATTATCATGTACCTTTCCCGTCGCCTTAGAAGGGAGTACAGTCTTAGAGTCTTCAGCCTTTCCCAGTAGTTTCCCGGGGAGTGGAGCTTTCTGGTTCCTGTTCCAGCTCTTTTATTTCCTCCAGCTTGTATGGAGACCAAAATTGACAAAGGTACTCCAGTCTGGATAGGACGAGAGACTTCCACAAGTGGGAGTAGATGGGCAGGCTCCCTTGTGTGGAATGTGCGAAAGATCCATCCTGACATCCGGTTTGCTGTCCTCACTGTGTTCTTAATGTGGATCTTGTATGTGAAGTCATTGCTGACCCACACACCGAGATCCCAAAGAGACTCCTCTTCCTCAATTTGCACCTTCCCAGTCTGTAGTTGTTAATTCTTAGGTTCCCATTTTTCCCATACCTGAGAACTTTGAATTTTTCACTGTTGAACGTCATGTTGTTTTCTGTCGCCCAATCAAAAATTTTGTTCATGTCAGACTGGAGCAACCCTGCATTTCTTGGTGACTTTATTTCCTTGCTGATTCTTGTATCATCAGCAAATGATGACACATTAGAGTAGGTGATATTTTGATCTATGTCACCGATCATTATAAGGAAAAACAGTGGTCCTAGTACAGAACCTTGTGGGACGCCACTTTTTACCTCCGAGCTGTTGAATCTTTCGCCATCCACACATACTGCTTGTGTTCGACCACTCAGGAAGCTGTGAAGCCACACTCCAAGTTTATCATCAATCCCAGGTTCTTGAGTTTGTGGAGGAGGATGCTGTGATCCACCTTATCGAAGACCTTAGCGAAGTCTAGATAGATCAGGTCTACATTGTTACCCTGGCTGACTTTGTTAAGGATAAATTCTGGGTGTTCCAACAGCTGAGACAGGCATGATCTTCCCGGTCGAAACCCGTGCTGGCCTGCATTTATCTTATTTCCGTCCTCCAGGAAAGCCATCAGTTTTTTCCTGACAATCCTCCCCAGGGTCTTCATGATGTGAGAAGTGAGGGCGACTGGTCTATAATTGCTGGCTTTCCCTCGAGATCCTCCTTTATCTATTGGCGTTATGATGGCCTCCTTTAGACTTGTAGGAACTTCCCCAGTGTCCATAGATTTCCGGAAGAGTATGTTGAGAGGGGGTGGAGAGCTCACTCTTACAGGTTTTCAACAGGATAGCTGGAACGTTGTCTGGACCGGCCGCAGAATTGGGAGAGAGTTCCCCGAGTGCCTCACTGACAGCTAGTGTGATGGGTATATTGATGAGTTTATCATCTCTCGCTGCATGTGTATTGAAGAAGGTCCCTGACGAGTGTATTCGCTTTTCTTCCAGTGGAGTGCTGAAGACTCTGTTGTAGTGTTTGGAGAGAGCTTTTGCAATATCCCAAGGTTTGTCAATCAGGTTGCCATCCTCCTCCAGGGGTCCAATGCTTGATTTTGTGAGGGTAAGCTCCACAGCACTGACAGAATCTCCCAAGTTTGAATCAGAGTCTGTAAAGCGTCTTTTCTCAACCCTGGAGAAAATTAAATAAGGATATCAAGTATTTATTGATATCTAAAAAATTTTCCATTTTTCTTATTTTTGCATTTTAATGCATTTTAATTTTTGTGGATACGGGCCAAAGTAATATAACTATTGCAAATACTAAGGTACCTACATTAAAAATAAATATATGTAATACATGAAGCCTGACATTTTCTTTGTTGATGCTAGAGGATATAGTAGACAGATTTTTAACTCAACAAATATTGTCTCAAATAATATTACATACCTCCTACAGCCACGTCCATATTCCCCCTCACTCTGAACATCCGAATACCTTTCTCCCCTCCAAGATGCTCTTTGTGCCTTGCTGAAGTCATCTAAAATAAACGAACAAATATATCACGAAGCTAGTACTGTACAGAATTAATTAACGTAATTATACAAAACTAAGATTATCAGCATTAAATAACTAACATAAGAAATTAAATATTTCAACCAAAAAGAAATTAACATGACTTCCTAAATGTTTATTGCTACAAAATAGAAAGCCTTCATCTGTGCTAAATATTAACACTTTCTAATCACGTATGCAAAAAAAGGTGTCACAAAATGGATGTGAAACATAGATTTGCTAAATACTTAATATATATATATATATATATATATATATATATATATATATATATATATATATATATATATATATATATACACATATATATATATATATATATATATATATATATATATATATATATATATATATATATATATGCTATAAAAATGAGTTGTTTATTTATTTTTTTTATATTAACATTAATCTCACTCTTCAAGCCCAGTAAGGGTTAGGTTAGGTAATTTAATTTGGTTTGGTTAGTTTATTAATTTTAAAATGCTCAGTTATCTTTTCTTTATTGCCAGTGAACTTAATAGGTAGTGCATTTGTGATGAAAACGGTTAGCAAATTAATTACAAGCATACCAAAATCTAAAAGAAAATAATAATCTCTTCATAAATTGAGAAGGGGAAAACAAGAAAAATTGGTAAAATTGCAGTTTTAAGCCAATACACTATTGGTTTTAATTATCCTGAATGTTTACATCGAATTATTAGGAGCATTTCTAACCCCATACTGGCCAGACCCCAAATCAACCTAACCTGCCCTGACCTAACCAGACCTGACCTAACCAGACCTAACCTAACCGAATCTAACTGGTGGATCCCAAGAAATCATTTCTGACTAGTCAATATGAGGTTAGAAATGCTCCTAATAATGAAATATGAACCATCAAGTTTATTAAAACCACCGATAGTGTATTGGCTGAAACTGCAATAATAGTTACTGAAACTTGGCTCACAGTTGGTTTATTTGCCAACTCCTTGGGAGTGCCATCCCTTGTACATAGACGAAAATTTACTTACCCAGTATAAGTTTTCTTCACTCCTTTATGCTTGACGCCATGGTGACATATCAGCAACTAGTGAAGTAGCTTTCTGCAGCCAACAGGACACAACTTGTAAGAATTGAAGCATGACTCACCGGGTGAGTCATACAGAAGACGCCTTTCCATTGCTGGAATTCCTCCCGAGATCTTACTTTAGTTCGTAGTTTAATGCAGTCTTCTTCTTGATGAATTCCGACATTGTGAAAACCATCACCATCAAAATACAGACATTCAGAGCTCAATCACTCCATATTGGTTTGAATATTCCCTGTTGTTCTGTGAAGGAACTCTCGACTCGCCGAATTGTTATCACCGTAACAATAACAGTCGGTTCCAATAATACCAAGACAATAATTTTTATTTTCTATCATTGTTTCACGGACACCTATTAATTTTTTTATCCACAAAATAATTATTTTTATACATATTTTACACATCCCATAACCTATATTATGGTAACAATAAACTGAACCCATATATATATATTTTTTTAAACACTAAATTGACTATAGAAAAATATGAGTATGACAATTCGGCGAGCCGAGAGTTCCTTCACAGAACAACAACAATTGCGAGGGAATATTCAAACCAATATGGAGTGGTTGAGCTCTGAATGTCTGAATTTTAATGGTGATGGTTTTCACAATGTCGGAATTCATCAAGAAGAAGACTGCATTAAACTACAGACTAATGTAAGATCTCGGGAGGAATTCCAGCAATGAAAAGGCGTCTTCTGTATGACTCACCAGGTTAGTCATGCTTCAACTCCTACAAGTTGTTTGAAAAACTTGTGTCCTGTTGGCTGCAGAAAGCTACTTCACTAGTTGCTGATATGTCACCACGGCGTCAAGCATAAAGGAGTGAAGAAAACTTATACTGGGTAAGTAAATTTTCGTCTATCCAAGGGATGGCACTCGCAAGGAGTTGGCAAATAAACCACCTGTGAGCCAAGTTTCAGTAACTATTATTGCAGTTTCAGCCAATACACTATCGGTGGTTTTAATAAACTTGATGGTTCATATTTCATTATTAGGAGCATTTCTAACCTCATATTGGCCAGTCAGAAATGATTTCTTGGGATCCACCGGTTAGGTTAGGTCAGGGCAGGTTAGGTTGGTTTGGGGTCTATTTTAGAAATGCTTCCTGACTGGCCAGTATGGGGTTAGAAATGCTCTTAACAACAGTAGGTTAGGTAAGGTAGTGGATACAGTATATACTGTACATGTAGATGAACCTATGTAAGCTAGATGGCTATCTGCTAAATTTTTACAAAGTTCTTTATTATTATTGTTATTATTATTATCATTATTACTATTATTATTATTATTATTATTATTATTATTATTATTATTATTATTTATTATTATTTATCAGCATATCATACCATATGCAAATCATTGCCTCCATTAAGCTGTAGTAGTTATCCTTGTAAAGATTTAAAGAATTCAGATTGTGCCTGCCTTCCTTTAAAATCTGATGCACTCATAATTAAAAAAATATAGATAATGTGTAGGATGAGTGTGTATTGTAAACATTGAAAGGCCGCTCACTGCTCAACAACAAGATATGACTATTGTTTTCACGTGTGGCTCATTATAAACTGACACAATGACGTTTGACAGTGACTGCAGCGTTTGCAAGAGAGAAGTAAAGAGAAGGACGAGTAGTAGATGGCTATCTTGCCAGAAATGCGGGGAATGGTTCCACGCGGTATGTTTAGGATCAGTGTATCAGAAAAATGACGCCATCCTGAAACTAAAAAACGTCTGGTGGTTCTGTAACAAGTGTGAGCGAGAGGTATCAGGAGATTGGGGTTTAGGAGAGAAAGCAGAAGATCCAGACGAGTATGGAAGAGAATGGGGGATGAAATTTAGCAGTAGGAAATGTAAAATCATGGAATTTAACACAGCGGAAGCAGGACAGTGGGTGCTGGGGGATAATGTCCTTGAAGTAGTGGAAAGATTTAGTTACCTAGGGATAGAAATAAGTAAAGAAGGTATTGGAGGCAGTGAGCAGAGAAAATGTAATGAAAGTAAGGCAAGGAAAATGATGGGAATGATCGTAAGTGCAGGAAGCAGGGAAGTTAATAAGTATGAACATGGAAGATGTCTATGGAAAGGGATAGCGATGCCACATTGTCTGTATGGATCTGAAATAACTAACTATAGAGCAGAGGATATAAGAAAACTTGAGGTGATACAGAACTCGATGGGGAGGTGGTGCCTAGGAGCCCGCAAGAGTACAGCCATAGAAGCGTTAAGAGGAGAAATGGGGTGGAGCTCATTTAAAGAGAGGATCGAAAAAGGGAAGCTTTGTTTTATGAAGAAAATAGAAAGAATGAATGAAGGTAGATGGGCCAGCCAAGCATACAAAGCATGTAGAAACAATTCACAATGGCAGAGAGAAGTAGAAAGATGGAAAGTTAGAGGAGGAATGGAAGCAGGATGGCAAGGAATGGGAGTCAAAGAGATAAAGAATAAAGTAGAAGAGAATGGCCACCAGGAATGGAGGAATGGAATGGAAGGAAAAAGCACGCTGAAATGGTACAAAGGCAAGGAAAGAATATGCAGTGAAGAGTGATACCAGGGGGACTGGCCAGGTAAACTGCTATTTAAGGCAAGAAGTGGAACGCTAGAACTAAGGGGCAGAAACAGAGATATAAATGAGCAACAATGCAGACTATGTGGAGAGGTGAAGGAAACAGTGGAACATTATGTAATAGAGTGTGACATGTACAGGAGTTGGACAGACAAATAGCAGGAATTATTAGAAGAGAAGAATGGCAGAAGAGAAAGGAGGGAGAAGATAGAGGAATTAGAACAGCATTGGGATTGACAGGAGACAAAAGCAATGATAATTTGATAGTGAGCCACGTGAAAACATTTCTGGCCGAGAGCTGGTTATTAAGAAAAAGATATTTAAGGGAGTAAAAGAAGAAAGAAGAGCGACCTATGAAGCGATCAAAAGCTATATACCCTTCCAGACTTCGTTAATATGCTACCCGGAATGGAGCCATGCAGTGTTTCTGGAGAAAAAATGCATTATACAATGTTTTCATTGTTTTACTAAACTTATATATTTTTTATGGGGAGTATCAGTATAATTCTACCATTTTTGTCTTAATTCTGCAGTAAATGTAGTGGCTTATAATGATGACTGGATTGATGCATGAATAACCCCATCGGGCCGAAATTCGATTACCATTCTCATTCCGGCGTTGTACAAAGTTACAATTCAATATCGGCCCAATATCACTTTAACACCAATGGGCCGATGTAAGAAATTTATTACGGATAGGAATCGGCACAATGCTTGGTTTCCGTCTTCCGGCCGCCGTTTCCTGTTATCGGTCCGATACTTCAATGTTTGCTGGGTACGCGACTGTAATGCAAATAACTATTCACTATGAGTGTCTATATACGCGACTGTAATGCAAATAACTATTCACTATGACAACAGTGTCTATATAAACTATTGTAATGCAAATAACTATTCCACGGGCGGAGTGAAAAACGTTGGACGGTCTCCTTACACCCATGCCCCTGTCCACCCAACAGTGAATGGGTATCGGATATTAGCCAGATGTGACTTGCCTTCTGGGGTGGTGACCTGGCACCTGCCTCGGCGAGGAGTACAAGGGTGCCGATATAAAGGCTATACCCACGATCCCAACAGTATAGTATGAGGTCTGTACAGTGTCTACATACACGACTGTAATGCAAATAAATATTCACTATGACAGTGACTAGCCTAGTTTAAAGCCTACAAACATGACGGTTGTTTACATTCTGGCTCTGGGTGTGACGTCAGGCGCAGGAGCTCTATACAGGGTGGTATAACATCACTGCACTGTTGCACATGAGACAACATGTGTGCTCCCAATACATACTAAACAAACTTTTAAAAAGTCCTGTACATCCTATTTCAATGATGTACGCATGTAAAACATCAGTTCATCAGCAGAAATTTGATTGTTGTATGCATCTACATTTGTGAAATTCAATAGTGAAGTGGTTAACCTGCTGAGCACCAGATCTTAAGAGGATTGTTCACTCCAGCAACGAAAAATTTTCATATACTTTTTTATTTCTTTATTTACTAAATAATCTGACCGATCCAAAACTTCAAAAAAATTGCTTAGTCTGTCAGCAAAATGCAATTTTTCTACATTTGAAAGCAATTTTGTTGCCTAGCAACGCACACAGCTTTTAGAATTGTGGGAAAGCATTGCCATACTGTGCTCTGTCGATTTACTTTATTTACAAGCTCTAATTATTTACCAAAATATCTATCATATAGATATAACTCTTGTATGAATATGAATATACATAAATAAATTTACTCAATTGAGTAGTAGAGCATAGAAAAAAACAGTTGTAATAATATACACATGAGTAATCTAAGCCAATGATTTTTTCCATAGAATACATTGGTAGGAGCTTGAAGCAAATGATGGATTTGAAGCTAAATGAAATATATATAAGACCTTGGAAGTTTGCGTGCACATCTGAAACAACCAAACAATAACACATTTCAAACAGGAAAAGTAACAGGCAAGGCTTAACTATACACAACCACAATTTAGATTGGATAGTGTTTGAAACATTGTATGAATATCAATCAAGTTGAAGAGTGCAATATGCCACAATTTCACTTACTTATTTATCTATTTATTTTTTAAACTTTTTTTTTCTTCTCAAAACGAATAAATGCGTCCACAGCGCCAGCGGTGCCATGAGGTGTGTGACGAATTATCTCATCAACAGCACAACTGAGGGTAGGGTCAAGTAAGTCTCATGTATTTTGGCGCCCACTACACGTGTATATCATACAACTCAAGGAGCCTACCATTTGTTTCTCTTGCTATGCTTTCTTTTGTATTTTTCCTTCCATACTTCCATGTTTGCACATGATCAAAACAAGGTATTCAAACTCATCTACCTCTTCAATTATTTGTTCATTCAATTTGATTTCACACTTCTCACATTCTGCTTTCATTCTATATGAAGTTCTAAATTCACTGAAATCACACCTTTCTTTCTCAAAGACCTTACTGATTTTTACATTTTCTTTCATCTTCCACCTCTGACAAACAATATTGAGCTCCTTTTTCAGCAAACAAACTAAACAAAACTTAATTAATTCAGCAAATTCTTTTATCTGAACAAAAGATACAGCCCTGAGTGTACTGAATTAAAGAGGTTCCATTATATGAAGCATACACCTTATAAGAAAGATATTCTACGTAGATTTTTTGGTGCTAACCATACAATTTAAAGACATTGAATAAAAGGAATTCTTAATTACTTAAGTATTTACTCTTTTCATTGATGTTAACACTTCTGACTTTCTTAACTAGCATTATTTATCCTAGTTTTCTGTCTTTCTTAACTAGCATTATTTATCCTAGTTTTCTGTCTTTCTTAACTAGCATTATTTATCCTAGTTTTCTGTCTTTCTTAACTAGCATTATTTATCCTAGACCTCCACATCAACTCGTTTTCGTTATTTTGTAAGGAGAGAGATCGCCAAATGTCACGTTGCCAGCTAGTAAAATTTTTCGTACATTTTTCACCCACCAAATATTCTTCTTTTACAGCCATTTTTTGTGTGAATTTTTGTGCCTTCACAACCTATTCATAGATGTACATTTTATAACTATAGCATGGATTTTTGTTTTAAATTTATTTACTTTAATGTTTTTTATTAAATTTTGTTTTCAAGTTCATTTTGATATTCCTTACATGTATTCATATGTACATATATGATACTTAGTTTCGTGTTAAAGCAACCTATAAACTACAAGATTGGGGACAATCAACCCTGAGCTGAGCTACTTCATCTTCATTGTTCTAATGCTTGCAGCTGCTACATTATGCCTCTGAATATTGATCTTCTTTGATTGCCTCCCTATCTTACAAAATAATGAGGAGTTACGAGGAACAGAGGACAGTTCATGACAGCGTTACCTTTCTCATGAGTGTAAAGGCCCCCACACACTATCATGCGTGCATGCGCATTCATGCATGATTCACAAACACGTCATTCACTGGTTTTGGCCACACACTGTCACTCATGAGTCCACATGCATCAGTTGGCGCGTCACTCAGCCGGTCAAGATGAGTAGGGAAGCTGCTTGCGTTGCCATTATTATTGCCCAATTGAAAGAAAAAGCACTTCACATCCCTAAACCAACCTCTCTGCCTGGATGTCATGATATTGTGCCATATGTTTTCGTGGGAGACGATGCCTTCCTATTAATGGAGAACGTAATGAAACCTTATGCTCAAAGGAAACTCAGCAAAGCACAAGACATTTACAATTATCGAGTGTCACGGGCACGACGTGTCGTTGAGAACACGTTTGGAATAATGGCATCACGGTTTAGGATTCTTCTATCTACAATCCTCTCAAGTTTCTATTTTCATATTCCTTACTTTTAATCTTCCACAATGCTGGGAAACTTCTATACAGTTCAATGAATTCGCGCCAAAATGCCTGCATTTCTTGAGTGCTTGCCATGGCAGGTGGTGGAAGACTGACGGTTTGCTCATTCATCGCCACACTGTCATTCAAGCATGTGCAACCGTCATGAATGACGGTTAAAAATCAAACAATGTCGGACCTTCATCATGCATCTTAAATTGCATGCGCATGCCTTCAGTCATAACCACACACTGTGGTTATGCATGTGCAAACACCATGAATGCGCATGCATGCATGATAGTGTGTGGGGGCCTTTAGGCAGCATTGAGTGACAGTGGGGAAGTGAAGATGTGTGAATCAGACGAGCAGCCGCTCCCTAGGAAGCAATAAATTATTTTTGGAAAAATTTAGTTATGGAAAACAATAAAAAAAGCTTACATGGAGGAGTTGCCAACGCATAATTTTATACTACAAAAGTGCAGCAGAAGGCTGTGCTTTTTATTTTTTATAGACCGTAGAATCATCGCACATCTACCATGCTAGGCTTCGAGATGCGTCAAGGACAGCTCTTTGCGGAGGAATATTTTCGCGAAAACGATGAAAAATATAAATTGTTTGCGATCTCTCCCCTTAACTATAATAAACGTTTTCTTATCATTAGTCTCCTTTAACTGCATTCAATCTAATAGATGATTTATAAATACCTAGTATTTAATATATATTCATTCCATTTAGTCAAGAATTTGCAAGCAGAAAGATATGTAAATTTCACAAAACATACTCCAAATTGAAGTCATAAAATGTAAACGCTCACTGCCTGGATAACTTTTGCTTCTTTCATAAAAGTCGATGCATTCACAAGTGCTAGAAACAAATACAATACTCATTGAGAACTAGGGAAGACACAGTTGCTCTTGAAAAATATATATTACTGCAATTTCTGAATCAGTTTATTAATATAGGAAAATAACACTCCTGTCCTAAACTGGTCAAAACTATGAACATTATCTACCTCACTTATTCCCTGTTGTCTAGCATACTTGAAAAGGCTATTCCAGATTAATAGTCTATTCCAACTAATAGAACACAAATTCATTGCTATCTGGTAAAATACACTGTTATTTTGAAGTTTACATATAAATATCAAACTTCCACTTCAGGAATGATTATGACAAGCTTAGTTATTGTTGTCTTCTTCATCCAACAACAGAGGCTCCATTTTATCATTCTAAAAAATAAATAACTATAATGAAGGTGAAGGTGGTGAGTCAGTGGAGGGACCTGGTTCTAAGCGGGGCCTTTTGGTCCTGGGGGCCTCTTCTTCATTGCTGCCAGATCCTGTCTCACGTTTTTTCTTGGGACACTAAAAAGTATGTAAACAGTAAAGAATATGATTTTTTTTAAACTATGACAATTTTACTAACATTTTTTAATGATATATTATTATTTAATGATATATACACTATGAATCACATATACCATAGTCTTAAAAGAAATGCTGTTGATTTAATGACAATAAATCTTTAAACAAAACTCCTTAATTCACCTTTTTTTCCCATTGCTGATGAAGGTACCGTAGGAGGATATTAGTCTTCTCTGTCACAACTGTGGAGAACATATCATCTCATCAAATTTGAGATACAACACTGACAACATACAAACATTAATTTTTTAACATCAGAGTAAACAGGTACACCTCAGGAACTCTTGACTAGTAATCAGAGGAGCTTTATATTTCTTTAAAATACAAGTAATATCAAACCTGCCTACATTTCAGCTGAACTGTTGTAGTGTAATCATGACATGGCTATAACATCATGTGACTATAGCATGAACTGATGATCATCTCATTTTGCACTCTGATGGTAATTTCTGGTTTCATACAATACATACAATAGGGGAGGCGGTGGTATAGTAGTCTAGCGCTTGGGTATGCGAGCCTAGGGTTCCGGGTTCCAATCCCAGTTATTCACTGATCACTTTTCATTTTTAGCCTCTCCTTTTCTTTTTAATATTAGGTCTTTTCTATCTGTTTCCTCCAAGTTGTTCATCAATTTATATATTGTGATTAAGTCACCTCTTTCTCTTCTTTCCTTCCATGTTGTTAAGTGCATTTCTTTTAATCTTTCTTTATATGGTAGGTCTTCCAATTCTGGCACCATCTTAGTTGCAATTCTCTGTATTCTTTCTAATTTCAACACATGCTTTTTCTTGTGCGGGGACCATATTACTTCTGCATATTCCAGTTTTGGTCTGATCATTGTAGTTATAATTTTTTCATCATATCCTGGTCTAGGAAATGAAAAACCATTTATATATTCCTTAGCATCATGAAAGTGTCACCAAATATTCTATTTATATGTTTCTCTGGTAATAAGTTGTCCTGTATTACCACTCAAAATTTTCTCTTCTTTTGCTATTGATATAATATTTTCCCCTAACTTATACGTCCTTGAGGGTCTCATTGCACTTTTTTCCCATTTCCACTGTACGTAGGTAGGATGGATTATATTTCACCTCTCAATACAAATGGATGAATTAAAGTAGGAGGGGTTTGAATAAATATATATATTTGGATATTAGTAGCCTATATAACAATTCTAAATTGGGGTCACATTATGCAAATGACAGCAAAAAAATGTAACAGAACTTGTAGTGGGAACCCCTGATCCTGAGTGAAAAGGTCTGATAAACACATCCCCTACCTTTCCTAAACCTTCCTGCTCTTCGGTAATCCTACAGTCCATGATATCCTTCACCCATTTAATCATAATCTTTCAGCAGATCTTACCAGCTATACTTATTACTTATACCTATACAGTTCTCACATTCATTTATATTTCCTAATATAGTGATAAGTCTTTATTCAGTCTTCTAATACTTTCTCTGTCCATGCTAACCCATATATCTTGTGCATCCATTCGAAGTCTCTTATCCATACTTTAACATCTCAGTTGCAATCCCATCCAGTCTTGTTGCTGTTGTCATTCTTCAAATTTTCAATTGCTTTCATCACTTTCTCCCTTTTAATTTCATCTTGTTCATATATTTTCTTAGCACTGTTCATCATACTCATTCACTTCACAATTACTTACCCTTCACTCTAAACATTCATTGAATTTTCAAATTATTATTTTTATCTACTTTTCACAGACATTCTTTATCAGCATCTTTCGCTCCACATCTTTCACCTCATTTCCGTTCCTGCTAACTTTTATCCCCATCCTTTCCCAACTTTAATTTTCTTCCAGTATAGTATTTTGTTCTCCTTATTCTTCTCAACTGCTCATCTCTTAAAGTCTTCATCTGGTCTACTTTAACTAATTTCTACATCTTGTTTCACTCTTCTTTTCCATTACATGTATTATATTTCCTTGTATTTTTGTATTCTCATTCTCTTTGGTACATTTCTTTCCATTCTTTTCTTGTATGTATCATTTTTTGTTCACCAATATCTTAACCTCTTCTGTCCACTATGCATTCCCTTTCCTCTTCCCATTTCCAGTCACATTCTCCCAATCAGCAATTCAGTCGCTCTTTTGCTTCTATTCCTCTCTTATTGTTTCATTCTTAAACCTTGAAACTCTAAGCCTCTGTCTCTCACCCTCCATTCTCTTCCTAAAACTTAAACCAATGACTTGTTTTCATTTCATTAGTACAACATAATAGTCAAGCTCCTCGAACTACAACCTCTTACAACTTTTGCATCCATCACATCTGCCTTCAATCTTTTATTCACAGCCATATAGTTAATCAATTCCTTTTGCTCATCCTGTATGCCTCTTCTCCACATATAAATGTGGATCATCTTGTGCTGAAAGATGTCTTTTGCTACAAACAACCCAAGGTCAGCACAGATGTCCATCAACCACTCTTTATCATCAATCCATCTGTCCGGGTACACTCCATTTACCCAACACTTCATCCACACTCATTCCCCAATTTTGCATTTGTGTCATCCATCACAATCACCTACCTTTATATCTGAAATTTCTTTATACATTAATTCAAGATTTCAAAATTTAATCCCTTTTTTTTTTCCTTTTGATGTTTTCATGTTCACTAGTGCATATACACACACCAAGGCATAACTGACTTCAAATTTTACATTTTACCCAAACTATTCTTGTGATTTTCCATCCACATTCAGTCACACATTTTCACTCTGTCAGACATCAGAATTGTGCAAACATCCTTACTTTTCCCTTATAACTTTCATCCAATCCTATCAATGCAGCCCCACCAACCATACTTTGTTTTTCTTCATTTAATGTTCTACATTAAGATTCACCCTAACCACTTAAATGGGTGGAACTGAGGCCTACAATATCCACCCTCCTTCTCAAAGCAACATTCAACTACAAATATTTTCCTTTCATCTCTCAACTCTTTCCATTGATGCACACAACCCTAATTGGACTATTCACCTTTCGTACTCTCCTCTGTCATTGGAAATATACAATACAGTAAAAAACGACTACCATTTTACTTCTCTGAACAGCTATGCACATCATTTACATATAAGGTTTGCACACCTCCAATCACATTGTAACTGAAAAGTACATAATCCTTACTTTCTTGGGAGCCAGGACTGTCCTTTGTTGGAAGGTAAACTGGTGGCTTTTTGTAGGATGTCCGACCAGTGGGATCACCTTGAAATTTGCTGAAATTCTTTTCATTGTAAACTGGCAGTCCCTTGAGAAACGATGCAGCCTGAAAAGAGAAGAAAAATTATTAATAAACCAAAACAAACCTACAGAGGTGGTCATTTTATGCCTTCAAATTTAGCTGCAGTCCTCATTAAAACCCAGAGGTTAAAAGTGTGAGCTGTTAAAAAGAGGCCCACCATCTAAGGCCTCCCTCCATTAAGCCTACTGGCACGATGGATAAAGGATTAAAAAATAAATACTTTTTATTCTATATCATTAACCATTGGTGCCAGTAGGCATATGGACTTGCCTCACCTGTTATTAAGCGGGGATTTTTTTTTTTTTTTTTTTTTTGGGGGGGGGGAGGGGGGGGGGTGATGCCTCGAATGATTAAGTTCTCTCTTGAATAATTTGAAAACGTGTGAGGCTTATTACTGCTACAGCTTCAGATGCATATTAACGTTGTAAGTCCCATCTGAGGACAGTATGGCAGCAATTTGGGTAGTCTTTGGCCACTCAGCGGTGATATCAAATATTGAAAAGTGGTCAGCCGATATCGAGGATTCAAACCGCTATCATCATCATTATTATTGTTGTGATTATTATGCATATTTTTTCATTGTTCAATACTTTTATTAATTATTGACATTACTGACACGTATTTATGTATTCTGCATTTAGGCAAAATGTTTTGACTCGACTGCTGTACCCTATTCCATGTCCAAGTCTGATCCATATGTCAATGTCTGCAAAGGAATACTGTTCTTTAAAGCTCTCCATACCTCCATGGACACATTTCTTTTTCTCATAATCCTTGCAAGTGATCCTATGACACACCTGCCTTTCACATCTCTCTCTCTCTCTCTCTCTCTCTCTCTCTCTCTCTCTCTCTCTCTCTCTCTCCCCTCTCTCTCTCTCCCCTCTCTCTCTCCCCTCTCTCTCTCCCCTCTCTCTCTCCCCTCTCTCTCTCCCCTCTCTCTCTCCCCTCTCTCTCTCTCTCTCTCTCTCTCTCTCTCTCCATTTTTACTCTTCCACTTCCTCCATCTTCTCTCCTCCTGGCACACTCACCTTATAAAGTGTATCAAAGTCAACCACCTGTATTTCTCTTCTTTCAAAAAACATCAGCTTTCTTTTCCCACATTCACTTTTAGCTGTCTTCTCATACATAGCAAAAATTTGAAGAAAAAAAATCCATTACTTTACCTTGGGGTGTCAACTCAGTGTTAAGGTGAGGGATGGGAAGGGTATGCCTGACTGCACTGTAAGTCACCTATATAATTTATTCAATATTATATAAATTTTAAAGCTTTTGCAGTAGGAAATTGATACTGTACAGTACATTGTGTAAAAAGATGTGTAGAGAACGTACGTAATAATGCGATAGTGACTACTACAAGGTTCGCAGTCCTTATAACTGATATGGAAAGTCTTCTGTTAGTGCTAAACATGATCCTATTTTTCAAATATTGTTGTTTACTCCCAACCGAGTTGGGAGGCAAATTTAACACATTGACAATGGGCCTCAAACAAATCATCTCTAAATACATGTGAGTACTTAAAAAGATGCAATAATGAACAATGCTATAAAGAATGAAGACCTATAACAAATTGCAATGCAGGTCCCCACTATACACTCAACTCTTACCCTCTTCTGCAGTTAATCATCTGTGATCCTCCTGCCCCAAGGTTTGTTGTTCAATGATGTACTACATATCCTCCTCTCTGTCAGCTTTAGACCACAAGTATCATTATCCTTCACAGCCCAGGTTTCACTACCATACAGTATTACACTCATAGTGGTCATGTACAAGCTAAAGTAGGGGCACACACTATAGCTGCGCATAGCTGCGGGCGCTCATCTCCCGTGACATAGGCCTTTGAGCCTGTGGTGGAAATTAATCCTTTACGCCAGGACACAGGCCCGCTGTGACATCCAACTTTCCACAGTTAACCTTCCCCAGGTTTCCCTAGGTACCCATTTATCTACCAACCCGGTCAGTAGGATTAACAGCTGGGTAAGCTGTGCGCCGCCTACCATCATCTGGGATTGAACTCGGGCCAGCAGATTCGTAGTCAGACGTACTAACCACTGTACCACTGAGGCACATAGTACATCATGTACAAGTTCCCCTTGGAACTAGGAGAGAATCCCTTCAATGTCAACAAAGACAGCAGTTCCACAAATTTCTTTCATCCATTTTTAATCCTCATTAATACACTAGCAATTGCACCGCCTCCCTTATAAATCACAACCGAATAGGAAAATTCCTTTACACATTCAATGGACACACTAAGAACATAACATACATAAGAATATAAGGAAGCTACAAAAGGTCCGGAGGCCTGCACTAGGTAGTTCCTGTAAGGCCAAACTGTTCACCTCTATTACTCCTAAAAGTAACTTTTTACTTCCACATGAACAAAGAAGTTCAGTTTAATTTCCTTATAAATGTGTTTGAAACAAGGAAATAAGAATATTTTCTCAAATAAACATCTTCCGCTGATGCATTGTAACTGTGATATTCTCCATGTCATCACCAGTTATTACTAGAATCTGAGCTCTCTCTGCAGGTGTTACTCACATTTTGTTTAATTTCTTGTTCAATATAGCATGGATACTATTCACTTCCAGAAACCATGAAAAAAAAAAATAGATGGGGATAGGTTTTACGTGGCACTTGGTTCAATTTCAAAATGCCTGTCACAGTTGTCACTAGGTCGCCACCTGTTATGGTTGACTAGCGACAGTGATGGGCATAATAAAATAAAATCATACACCATGTAAAACATATGCATAATTTTTTTTCTATTATTTCCATAAGTGAATTGTATCCACAAATTATAGTGATAACCAAGATAAGTTATTTTCATGTGGGTATGACATTGTGAATCACAGTTACAACATATCAATGGAAGATGTCTATCTAAGAAAATATTCTACTTTCCTGATTAGAACTCATTCATAAAGATATAGAACTCAGATTAGTGGTTTATGTGGAAGTAAAAAAAAATTACCCACTCAAGTACCAAGTATCAAGTCCCAACTTCTGATCCACCCGACATACTGCATATTCAAACACTGGACAATATTCTGCAGCATATTTCTAATCCACTACACCTTTGGTGCATCCACATCCCACATACACTACATAATATAAAATCAAGACCCACACCCTCTCTGAACATTGTGCATTTCAGTAATTATTATGGTGAAATCATGACTTTTGTCTTATGCACATTTACCCACAAGCCCTAAAAAACATACTGTATATGCATAACAAAATGTAGGTCAATGTAACCTCATCTATCTTGGATTATAAATGAGTGAATCTGAAATCAATACATAACCAGCATGCTTCTATGAAGACGGGCTGAAAAAATAAAGGTACATAAATTTGGTAAATCAAACCAATAATGTCCATCTGACTCAATATTTTCTAAATTAGGTTTCAATGGTAAGAAATTGGTAGTTATCAGTCATTCTATCCATTTATGGTCCTAGTTACCTCTGATTATATATTGAAAACTTGAAATAATAGTCTTAATGAAATATGATGATATTGTAGTAATAGCTTCATCAAAAAAACAAAAACAAAACTGATGTAACTACACTACTAGTAGGACCAAAGGAGAAAAAAACTATTTGTTTTTCATAGAAGAGGATGTGGTTGTTTCCTTGGGTGTTCCTGCCAGGAAACTTTTTTAGCACCAGCACCACTAGTGGCTAAGTAGTAAGGGTATTATCTTACTTCTTCACAATAATGCTCCAGAGAATTGGGTTATATATTTTCCATTACCTGATAAATTCTGAGGTTTTACTCACTATATTTCCGTCACAAATCCCTGATTTTGAAGATATTGAATGTTTTCTATGAGCACAAACCTGAGGTGCACACACCATTTTAATCCCTAGCTTCTACCCAAGGCAATACAAATTGGAGGTTGGGCCAGGTGTACACGCCATTTTCTTCTCTTGCCACACATCATTTTCTTCTCTAGCACACACGTCATTTTCTTCATTAGCCACACATTATTTTCTTCCTTAGCCACACGCAATTTTCTTCCCTAGCTTCTACCTTAGGATGAAGTGTGTGTTCATGTGTTTGTTTGTTTGTTAGGTTATGTTAGTGATTTTGGCATCTTGTTTGTAGTGCAAATCGCTGTATTTCGTCTTTCCCACCAAAGAACCCCGGGTTAATATTCGTTTGTTTAACCACTTGATATCTCTTTATCTTTATAATGCACTGTAAATTCAGCCTCAGAAACTTATTTAGATCATCTCAAACAGCCATGCCACAGAATTACAGAAAAAAATATGAATATTTAATATTTCGTTCAAAAAAATTTTAATAAAAATTTTAGCGGCAATAATATGCCATTGGTACAGCTATGGCGGTGTGACTCACCTTGTCACTCCAGCTCCTCTAAATACTGTAAATACTTTGCAAGATACGATGAAAGAATTCATCACTTCCTTAAGAGTGCTGGTGAACTCTATCCCCACACAAATTTTGCATTAGGTAAGTTTGGCACAATTTTTAAAACTAATCTGCTTGTAACAGCTTAGGTTTGTTAGGTTAGGTTTGGTTAGGTCAGGTTTGCTTAGGTCAGGTTAGGTTAGGTTAGGTAAGGTTAGGTTATGTTTGGTTTGGCCATACCAATGGCGTGTTATTGCCTTTAGAATTTTTTTTCCAATATTTTTACGAAATATTAAATATCACCCCAAACAAGCTTGGGGACATGTGGGAATGCAGGGTTCTTGGGTAGGGAAGAAGAAATACAATGTCACAAAACATGGTGTGTTGCTATGAAGAAAAAAAATGACGTCTGCACTTCGCCCACCCACCGATTTTTGGTCATCGAAAACATTTGATATCTTCTAAATCAACATAACATAACAAAACCTAAATCAAACAAACCTTAACCTACATTGACAAATAACAGAACCTTGTTTAAACCAAACTAAATGTTATCTTATTCCCGAAGAGGTCTCATAGAAAACATTGAATATCTTACAAACTAAGAATTTACAACAGAAATATAATTAAGAAAACCTTCTCAGAATGCATTTGATAATGTAAAAATACAACTCTGAAGGTAAAATTTTACATCTTCATCAAAATGCACTTGGATGTAAATAACACACTTTTCGTATAGATCCATTTTTAATGATTTCTACATTAATTCCCGTCGCAAATGCAGATATAATAAGATATCCTCATCACCCCTAACAAGCCTGGGGACCTGTGGGAATGCAGGGTTCTTGGGTGGGGAAGAGGAAATACAATGATTTACGCTAAGAATAAGGTGTCAGAATCACTAGCATAACCTAACAATTAACTACTGACGAATGCGCAATGCACTGATGGTTACCTAAATAAAAGATAACATAACCTATATTAACCAAACCTTAACCTACAATGACATAACATTCTTGTTCAAACCAAACTAAACTAGACTTTATCTTATTCCCGATGAGATCTCGTAGAAAACATTGATAAAATTTTACATCTTCACCATAATGGCGTTTGTTTATATCTGCATCTTGTCTCTGTTCCTCGTCCAACTCCCTACTTGTGGTCATAGAGAACATTTGATTGCTCCTATATTAATATAACCTAACCTAAACCTACCTAACCAAACCTTATCCTACATTGGCAAATAACAGAACCCTGTTTAAACCAAACTAAACTTTAGTTTTCTAAGAGAAGATCTCACGGAAAAACATTAAATATCTCACAAACTAAGAATTTGCGACGGAAATGTAATTAAGAAAACTCTCAAAATGCATCAGGTAATGCAATAATATAACCCTGAATTCTCTAGAGCATTGTGGTGAAGATGTAAAATAATACCAAAACATTGAATATTTCACAAACTAAGAATTTGCAACGGAAATGTAATTAAGAAAATCTTTTCAGAATTCATCAGGTAATGTATTAATATAACCCTGAATTATCTAAAGAATTCTGATGAAGATGTAAAATAATATCACTCTGAATTATCTAGAGCATTCAGGTGAAGATGTAAGATAATACCCATTTTTCATGTTGATATATAGGTAGAAGTATTCATATCAACATGTGTCCCACCCAACCCTTGCCATTACCATGTGCAAGTTGTAGGGGCAGACTGGTTAAACAACCGAAGAACGTACAGTATATTCCACCCAATAAACGTTGAATATAACAATAAAATCTTAAGGAAACTATTTTCAACCAGATACAATAATATTGCTCTTATGTTTACGTTTGCCAGCCTGCCACACCACTCCCATGCAACAAGGTCGAAAAACTATCATATTATGTGTAAAACACTTATCATCTCTTTTCATATCTACTCAATAATATCTCTGGAATCGTAAATATTGACATGATAATCACTCCTACCATGTTGTCGTTCCCCTATCCGTGGCTGATGGTGTTGTACTGTTGTTCTGGCAGCACTGTCCAGGCAAGCACCAGTCAGCCTCGGACCGTACTACTACGCACAGTGATGCCAGCTCAGGTATTACACGGGGACCCAAGATCAAGGCGGGCAACAACACTTGGATCGAGTTGCACCGATAATATCAATTTTAGGAGTCCCTATATGCCCGGGAAGGTAGCCGGGCATAGGGAAAGTGGAAATAGAGAGCAGGGAAGCTCTTAAGACATGGCGAGAGCCCCCGGATCCAAGGGAGGGCATAGAGTCTGAGGACTTCCCACCAATCACCTTCGGTGTGGATTCACTCGAGGTAACCCCCGTGTGGCATGCAAAAGTGACGAACGTGCGAAAGTGGGGACATCGCTTCTGCGCATGCACTGGGAGTAGAAATGTCGTACTGCTGTCGGCGGTCATCACTACAGAACTTAGTAGTAGTGGTCCAAGATGGCGGTGGAGAGGAGGGACGTGGGTAGAGAATCAACCCTTGCTGCTAATGATCACCTCACGCCTCCCTTGTGTTAGGTAATTAGTCTACCTGTACTGTAATTAATAACTAATGATGGTGCCGTAAAGATAAGGTGGTTAGTTAGGTTGGTCATATGGTAAATAATGGTAGATATTGGTGGTATTGTTGTTATGGTTTTATTATAGTTTATGCCATTAAACAGTAGATGGTTATGGCCACCCTCAGCTTGTTGTTCTTACTATTTACAACATTTCCAATGATCGAAAATGAATAATAACGCTGCAATACGTCCGGGAATGTGCTGCGTCTGTCGAGTTTTTTTTTTTATAAGTCCAGGGAGCTCCATGACACTTGGAAATAAACAAAACACTGACTATCAATTGTTTATAGCTGGCTGTGGTTTGTGGGTACCTGCTGGAGAGGATTCTTATTGTTTCTGTATTTCCTCTGTCCAATGACGTGCCACCATCTTTTAACAGCATCAGCTGCGCAACAGACACCATCATGTCCGATCACAAACTTATAACTGCACATGCAAATATAGGCAGTGTGTCCCACAAACAGTTGCCCAAAACAAGTCGCTCTCTAAGACTCTCTCATAGACTTTAACTTCAATGGAAAGAATATAAACTGGGATGAAATTGGACTTAAGTAAAGTGGATTGGAGCACAGAAAACCAAGACCCAGACGAAATACTAAATACAATATCCCAAAAGTGTCTTGAAGTATGCAGGAAATATGTTCCAAGAAAAAAGGCTGCTGCGAAGACTAACATCATACCAAGAGATAGAAGAATCCTGATGAAGAAACGCTATAAACTCAGGAGGAAGCTGGCAGTCGCTAGACATAACACCACCCAGGATAAGATAAAGGGTCAAATAACTGAAATAGAAAAAAAGCTAAAACAGTCCATAGAAGACCAACAAGTACAGGACGAAAGACAGGCCATCGCTAACATAGAAGGCAATGCAAAGTACTTCTTTTCGTATGTCAATAAGAAATTGAAAACAAGGTCATCTGTCAGCCAACTTAGAGGTGGAAATGGTGAGTTGACAGGAAATGGTAGACATACTAAAAACATAGTATGACAGTGCCTTAAGGACACATAAGATAATGGCAGACTCACATAGCTTTTTTGCATGTGTTCCTGAAGGTGGCTCACACCTGTCCACCATCACTATCTCAGAAGAAGACATCGTTAGCGCCATAGACGAGATTGCTCCGGATGCAGCAGCTGGCCCTGATGGTTTTCACCCCCAGCTCTTGAAGAGATGCAAGAAGGAACTGGCTAAACCACTGAAACACCTCTGGCAAAACTCCCTGGAAACAAGCATCATTCCACAGGCATTGAAAACTGGGATTATAACGCCAATTCACAAAGGAGGCAGCAGAGGACTAGCAAGTCATTACAGACCAGTAACGCTGACCTCACACATCATTAAGATCTGTGAGAGAATCATCAGGACAAATATGGTCAGATTTCTTGAAACAAATAACATCCTCAACAATGGACAGCATGGCTTCAGGAAGCACCGTTCATGCCTTTCACAGCTGCTGGTACACCATGAAAGAATCCTAGAAAATATAAGGGAGGGAAATAATGCCGACATCATATACTTGGACTTTGCCAAGGCTTTCGACAAAGTTGATCATGGCATATTGCTCCATAAACTAAGAAACCATGGCATCAGGGGACCAATTGGGGAAATGGATACATAGTTTCCTCTTGGGAAGGACCCAGCAAGTATCAGTCATGGGAACTCTATCTGAGCCCAGCCCAGTTCAAAGCAGGGTGCCGCAAGGCTCCGTACTTGGCCCGCTCCTTTTCATCATGCACGTAGGTGACATCGACAAAAACCTGGAACACTCTGAAGTCACCTCCTTTGCCAATGACACAAGAATCAGAAGAAAGATGACAGAGGTCGGTGATGCACAAAAACTACAGATGGATCTCAACAAAATATTAACATGGGCTGATGAAAATAATGTCATTGAATGGAGATAAATTTGAATTGCTCAGATACAGGGATTATGAGAAAGCAATCAGTGACTTTAACTACTCCGCCAAGAATCAGATCATTGAGGAAACAACCATGTTAAAGATCTAGCTGTATACATGGGTAAGGATGCATCCTTCACCCATCACTTCAGCAAGATCACGGATGCGGCAAGAAAGATGACTGGCTGGATTCTAAGAACATTTAGAACACGAGAAGAAAAACATATGATGATCCTGTGGAAAACTATGGTCCTGCCCAGACTAGAATATTGCTGTCAGCTTTGGTCCCCTGACAAAATTCAAGACATAACCTCCCTTGAAGCCCCACAAAGGGCCTTCACCAGTAGAATTCAGGGCGTCCAACACTTGAATTACTGAGAGAGGCTGAAACACTTGGTTCTCTATTCGCTGCAGAGGAGGAGGGAGAAATATATTATCATCTATGTCTGGAAGATACTAGAGGGAAAAGTCCCAAATGTTGGGTTAGTAGTAAACCCACATCCCAGGAGAGATCGACTGTGTTATGTACAGGAAACGCAGGGCACAACAGCAAGATTGCGAACCCTGGTGCATAACACGTTCACCCACAATGGTACCCGCTTGTTCAACTGTGTCCTAAAAGAACTCCGTAACTTGACAAACATCACAGTGGAGTGTTTCAAGGGGAGACTGGACAAGTGGCTCAGTGGGATACCAGATGAACCTCCAACACCAGGATACCCTAACTCCTATCACAACACCCTAACAACCATCACTCCAAGTCAAGGAATAGGGGTTGAGGAGGGACCTGGAGCCAGTGGAAGCCCACTTCGGCTGTGCCGTTAACAGGCGAAATTCTCCAAAGTAACCAAAGCAAGTAAGTAAGTAAGTAGGGTTTCCCATGCCATCCACCAGTCATCCCTCGGTAAGTACATCATCGAGGGAGAAACATGGTCACTGGGCAGTGGATCAGCCCTAATAGTTACAGTGTGGGAGCACAACATCCCCAAAATCCCAGACCTAGAGAAACCCACCTTCTCACTCGGGGAATGGGAGATAACCTGCAGGAGGGCCGACCGTGACTGTGAAGACTACAAGTACGCCAGTGTGGGCCCCTAGCAGATGACGCCGACATAGAGGAGATCTGGGATGGTTTCAAGTCCTTCGGGATGGAAGAGGTAGTGGAAATCACCTGGATTCCACCACGCTGCCTTCCAAGGTCTATCACAGGGAAGTGGATACGACTCTAGGTTAGGGGGCCCATACCTACCAAGGTAGCCATTAACCAAATTGTATATTGGGCACGGCCTTTCCTCCTCCCTATGTTATGCTGTCCTGGATGCCTAAAGATCAACACCTGCAGGTCACCAAGGCGTTGTTCACGGTGCAGCAGTCTACATTCTTTCTACCTTGATGAAAACACCTGCACCAGGCCGTATCACTGTTTCCAGTGTGGGGGATCACATGGTCCTAGATCTATCCACTGCCCTCACAACCAGGATGCTCAGCAGCTGTACAGCACCCTAGTACGTGATGGGGTTACCCTTCACGAGATCAACAAACAACTCGGGGAACTACAGCTGCCCAAAACCCAGGCTCCTCGCAGGCCACCACCAGCATCACCCAAGCCAGCAACATCCACATCATCACCTACTAGAACAGTCCAGCCAGGGATCTCGTTCGCCTCAATTACCACAGAGAACAGGTACAACACCTTAATGACTCTCCAGGAAGAGGAAAACTCCATACAAGACGCACCCATTGCCCCAACATCTCCACCAGCACGCAAATTGAACCACCCACGAAAGCCTCCTTGTAGGCAGTCGAGTTACCTGCCACCCCCGACAACCCCAACTCTTCCTGACCTAGACAATGAGATACACCAGTCTGTTGCCACAGCAGAAGTACACCAGGAGCAGGACAACACAGCAAGACAAGGACGGGAAACACACCGCACCTCACACCATACCACCTCCTTACCACCACAACACCTTCAAGACTCACCCTACCCACCAGAAAACACCCCCTCCTCACCCCCCATAGAAAACTTTCTCTCCAGCCTTCTCAGCCTTCTATGGAAAGGCTACCACCTTTATCAGAAGGGTACTTCAGTATCTAACATTTTAACAGCATTGTGGCCCACTCTCTCCATTCTCATGTCAACCCTCTTTTCATAAAAGCATTCACCTTCCTACTCTGGAATGCCAGGTCTCTCCTCAGGAAATCCCAAGAAGAAGTATCAATAAAAATAAAAAAATAAAAGAGAAAGAGAGCGTGCCAGCCGTTCTCACGCCGGGTACGGAACTCGCTTACAATTCGTGAATATGCAACCTGGCATCCAATGCACCACTATCTGCCATCCTGCCCCGCTACGGCCCAGCTCAGGCACCACCACGACGGCCTGACCAGAGCTGCTGTGGTGAAATAATTTCGCTACACCTCCCTCGTGCTCCAGCGGGCACAGAACACCTGCATCAATCAATTGCTGTAGGTGGCAAGGAAATCCCTTGCAGCACAGACTCCAGTGGCGGGCTGTTGCTACTCATCTCTTACCTTTCATTTATCTATTGCCCTGTTCTTTATCTATTGCTTTATTTTTCCAACTTCCTGCTTGTTTATTTGTTCATAGTAATCATTAAATGTTAATTGTAAACTTATAACATTTACTTATATAACCCATGTATTATTATATATATATATATATATATATATATATATATATATATATATATATATATATATATATATATATATATATATATATATATCCCAATACTCCTGTTCATTTAGAATTTTCATAACTGGACATTGTAAGCTGAACTTCTATGGGGATATAACTGGCCCACTCCCTATATTCCCCATGGAGAAAGTTCAAAGAAAGACGGAGGTTATACCATGCCCATGGCATGGAAAATAAAGCTAGAAAAAGCCCAAGCAAAAATTGGTTGGACTTGAGACTGAAGTTCAGGGCAACACTGCATCAGGCATTTCTGGCCCCAAAGCTCCTCCACAATGGCAATTGGGCTTTGTCGAAACATTTCCTTAAAGTCATAACTTATTCGGTTATTTCAGGGTAAAATTAGAATTCTAGTTGTGCCGACTGTCTTCTGTTACCCCATAAGAAGTTAAAAATACAGGAAAATTAAACCATTCTATAAAAAATTTCCATATCTATTAATCACTTCACTTACAATGGATTATCTGATAAATTGATACACAGACTAAAAATCTAACATGTGGTGAAGAAGGATACACTTAACAATCATAAGAAAATAGCCACATCCCTTAGCCTTAAAAAGACCAAGAAAAAGAAAAGTAAAAGAAAAAGAAAAAATACTGGGATGATGTTATTTGCCTTTGATTGCCAAATTGAACACAAGGTAATATTCATGACTAAAAACATTTTAGGTGTATATTGTGCACCTGTTGTGCTGGTGATGGTGGCAGTAGTGTGTGTCAGGTCTTACACAGATGCACAATATATACCTTTTAATGTTACTTTTTGATAGTAGTACAAGATGGGAATCTACATGACTGCAATGAACTGCTCATTACATTATATCTAATACTGTGGCACATTGCAAACTAATAATATAATATGTAAATACGTATCTATAAATGAGGAAGTTGGTGAATATGAACAAAGGTTTACTAAGTCTACATTTGTCCTGAATGACTCAATAAAGCTGAAAACAGAGTGAATAGATATTCAATTTTTCATTGCCATAACATATTCTACTAAAGCAGATATAAAACGGCAATCAAAAAGACAATGACAGATGAAAATGCAAGTCTTGATAAAGGTATAATGGTCTCACTATGGCCAGCTACTCAGTTTGTACAAAGTAGAAGAAGCTTTACTAAAATCTATACGAAATCATATCTACTCTAGTAGGAGGGTTTAAGCTACACACTTTAGGGCTCCATACCCTATATCATCCATCCATTACTTTATATAGTGAGAATGCTGAGCTCACATTTCATTCAATACATGCAATACAAAAGGACAGAGGGACGATGTTGGAGTTACCTTGACTGATGAGTACCATCGACTTCAACATTTGTTCCCTGTGGAGCCTGATGGTAATACCCAATATTAAATGAGCTACACAAATCTTATACAATGGGAGAAGCATTTTGAAGAAAAAAAACATACACTGCATGATTGAAGTATTATATACTCATATGTGATTGTCCTTAACAAGAAAAGCTTAGAACTCTTAGTTAAAATATTCTACAGGCATTATTTCTATAGTATACAAAGAATTACTATTACAATCAGCTAACCAAAGAATGGTAAAAAAAAAAAAGAAGAAAAAATGGTCCAGTACCAAAACACTGCATATGTGAAAGATCACATGCTCCAGTGAGCATACACTGATGGAACATGACAGCTGTGATGGTTACCATATATTAAGTTTTTACAAAATATTAAGAGAAACATTATTTACATTCATCATAGCCATCATGATATTTTGTATTCAGCTGGTAGTGTAAAGACAGCCTCTAACTATACTGACTATACTGACATTTTGTGCTGAAAAAGATTTTCAATTACTTAATCTCAAATCTCTTCATTTACATACATTATATAAAGCAAACAATCCAAAATCCAACAAACATTAATTAAATTCACAATACAAAACTTAGAAATATAACAAGAGCTGCTTCATAGCAGAGCAATGCAACTGCTTTGTAAAACTTAAGAAAAAAATGTAATTGTTGCAACACCTGAGATATGAACATAATAAAAACAAGAGATCTTTCATCTCATGAAAACAAAAATAATATTTATAAACAAAAATGTTCACAAAATTTCCATTTTATAGAGAACTTTTTAAAACATTGCCAGGATCAACAACAAAAAACATAAAATATTACCTGTTCTGCTGAATGAAGGATTAGCAAACATTATAAATTCTCACCTTTAAAGCAATCATCACACCTCTTTGGGATATGTTACATTTGCTCAAATTAAAAGTCTCACCGCCAGCCAGGAATACCATTTTCCCATTTTCCCAGGCTTAACCTGGGACTGGCCTCTCAATTGAGGGTGATTTAATTATGCACGCATACTAGCATTCTCTCTTTTCTTTTAAGTCATTTTGAGTGATGCTGATCTACAGATCAGTATCATACCAAGCTGCCATTTGATTGTTGTCGCGAGGAGGCTGTGGAGGTATCTGCTGGTCAAATGTTAAGTCTGGGTGACCTTGGTGCCCTGGTGGCAAATCTCTCGGGTCTATAGGGCCATAGTTTGACCCTGGACCCCCATGCTGGGAGCCAATATCCAATCCCTGCATCGAGTCCACAGGCACATGGTCATAGCCGCCTGTAAATCGTTTATATATTAAAACATAATCAGTGTCAATTTACATATAGAAGGATTTTAGCAATTTTTGTTTTTTAAAGATAATCAAAAAGAATCTATTAGCTGGCTTTCATTTAGTAATTTTTCTTGCCTTTCCAGTTTGGTGGTTAAAAGAAAATTTTTAAAACATTTATTCAATCCCTGCACTTCAAACACTTTTCATTTTCATGATGCTGGTTATAACATCAAAAATACTACTCATTTGCTGGTTGTTAGTAGGCGGAGCCTAGGTATACATCAGCTGATTGTGGGTGGAGCATAAATATTAATGGCTGCACCCAGACCCTTCCCTTTGACTTGGAGTAACCTTTGAGTGCAACTGTAAATACTGTACATAGAACTTAGGTTAAGATAAGCCAAAAAGTATTTGGGTAAATCTGCATAACTACTGCTTGGATGATATCGATATAAATATGAAGTTGTACCTACTATACATAGTGTACTCAACACATCTGTAAAGGTTTCAGGCGGTGCTCACCATTGTTTACCTGGCAAAACATCCTTCAAGATATGTTAGGTTAGGTTATGTTAGGTTATGATTAGATTAGGTTATGTTAGGTTTGGTTCGGTTATATAAGGTTTTTCTATTTTATTGCCCAAAACCTATGCGTTTCACCCTAGATTTTTTCTGGATTGCCATATTATGGTCTTTAACCAAGCAACGGACTTTTTACACTAACGGACAGGGCTCCCTCCTCATTAGTCCGTTAAATCGAGGGTCGATAGTATATATATATATATATATATATATATATATATATATATATATATATATATATATATATATATATATATATATATATATACTGTCGACCCTCAATTTAACGGACTAATGCGGGGGAATACTTTTATACTTTTCTTCCTCTCATAATCTTTATAAGTGATCTTATGACACACCTACCTTTCACAGCCCTCTCTCTTAATTTTCCTTCCATCTCTACATGTTTGCAATAGCAAATGTTCCCAAATACTTCCTCCATTTTCTCTTCTCCTTCCAGAACTGCCTCACACATTCCTACTGCTGGCAGACTCACCTCTACTTCACTCCATTCAAAGACACTATAAAATTCATCCAACACACTTTGCAACAAACATATCACCACTGCTTGCTCTACTCTCCCTTCTCAAAACTCACTTCCAACAATAATAAATAAAAGAATGGATAAATCGTAGTAGTTAAAAAATATGTGATGTTAAAAACTGTTGATCTATATTTTGGTAAGCCACTTACGTACTCTAAAAAAAAATAATAATAAAAAAATATATATAAAATAATAAAATTATGCTAAGTCTTCGATATAGCTTTCTGAATGAAGAAAAGATCACAATTATTATTTTCTATAATATTGATTACCTTGGTAGTTTGGCCCAGCATGACCGCTGTGGACACTAGGAGGGCCTTGGGCATACATGGGATCATAGTGACCTTCTGGAGGAGCTATGAAATCTTGGAGATCTGGTGGCATAGCTGCCATGTCTCCCTGCCACATGGAGCCATCCTCACGGAACAAGGAGTTGGTCAGTTCCATACTCAACCGCTTTTTGTAGTCTTGTGGTTTATCCTCTGACATGCGGAACAAAACAGCTGCAGCATATGTGGCTGAAATGATATTACATTGAAGTTTATTCAATATTACATAAACTATAAAAACAACAAACTAGAAACATTTAACAACCATCACTGAGCATGGTTCATCCTCTGATCTATAAGCAAGATATCTTCAATGCATTAAGTTTAGACTTTAAATATCTGAATACTGATTCACATCAGTGCTTCAAACTATAAAGTCATTATTTACAGTGCAAATAGATTAGCAGGATGTCCCCTCATCTAGATGAAACAACAATACATATCCACATTTTCAACTACTTACCAACTCCTTCATTGCGTGAATGCAGCAGCTCTGTAAGTGGTGCGGTGGCACCTTCCTGTTCAATCATCTCAGCACCTTCTTTATCTGCTGCCAACTCACACAAAACACCAGCTGCCACACGTTCAATGTTCTCAATGTCATTGTACAACAGCTGATGAAGAGAGGAAAACAACCTTATCATAAGCAGCTCTTACATAAACTCAGCTAATTGCAAATGTTACAATTTGGTACTCATTTCTGATTCTTAAAAAGTATATATATATATATATATATATATATATATATATATATATATATATATATATATATATATATATATATATATATATATACACACACAGTGGAAGCAAATTAAGAAATAACCGTAATATTAAAATTTAAATGATTATGGGGTCCAGAGGCGACACCCCGGTTAGGACGGTTAGGGTATGGTTAGGTTTGATTTATTTTTGGTTTGATCATTTTGCCGAGAAATGGTTATCATATTAATTCAAAACACATTGATATCCATCAGAATAATGTAATTTTGTCTTGAAAATAAGAGGATACTGTTTTCCAAAAACTTTTTTTTTTCTCTCCCTCGTTGACGGATGAGTTCACGCCGCCATCCACATTTTTCTCAAATTTTCATATCATACCCCTACAACGTGTTGCTGTATTGTTAAATAATTTTTCACATATATTTCAGGAAACAATATAACTATATGGGAATAAGAAATTGACTTTTTTGCTAAAAAAAATTGCTTTATTAAGCTCCGTTGGGGAGATCCCCCAGCTCCCAAGCCTGCGTTACTAAAGGTTCCAATTTTGGGTATTGATACAAACAAACCATGTTGAAAGATGACTGTGAAATCGGATTTGTTGATGGTGGTGGAGATCACTACTCATTGGTAACGATCACAACTATAAAGCAACAGTGAAATCAGCTCCTAGAACACAACAGCCAATCAGCGGCCGAGAAAATAATACTGACGCTCTGATTGGCTGAATCAGTATGTACGGCTATTCTATTGTGACGCGCGAGATTTAACTTATAAGCAATGCTGTGGAATGCTATAAAATGGCGAAAATATACGCGATATAAAAAATAATAGGTCTTGCAGAAAAAAACGGGAAATACTGGGACCGCGAAAAGTTAACCGCAATATAAAGAGGAATTAGTGTATATACAATTGACAGTTGATAGAAAGCTAACTCTGGTGCTATTCACTTAGGAGTCTTAATACCCTGCAAACCGGATCAACTATAGTTTTACTGAGTGCAGCTAAATTTCTCTTTTTCAAACTGCACTACACAATTTTTAAACCTATATGACATGTAAAGGCTGTTCAACTCACCAATGCTTCTTTTGAACATTACTGTTATCCAAATCAACTTCCCTGACCTGTTGATAAGCCATTTGGTGCTGAAGAAGGAAATCATCATAGTTCCTAACTATCCAACTATCTATTTTCATGCTATTCATTAGTTACCTTTACTTGCTTCCACTTTTAAATCTTTCATAATCTGAATTTGTTACAAAAAGTATTAACCAACCTGCACAAAGATGGGGATGACATTCAGGCCCCGAATAATGGCTCGGTTGTGTGATTCACGAGCCAGGATGTGTAAGGCACCAACGGTTCCTTCAACGATTTCTTCCATCCTCACTCCATCAGCATAGGCTCCAATGCTGCCTGATCCACCACTTGCCACTGATGACCGTTGCTGCAAGGATGCAATACCAACAGATATTCAAAAGAAATGTGCAATGCCTCTAACTAAATGCTTTTTTTTACAGTAGTCACTAGTAATTTCCTATCAAAAAAGCAATACAGTCTTAGAAGGAACCATTAGCAGGAAAAAAATAAATAGAAAAAAAAAAAAAAATATATATATATATATATATATATATATATATATATATATATATATATATATATATATATATATATATATATATATATATATATATATATTTATATATATATTAACACAGTTTCCACCAAACATTTTCCCTAGTGTCAACCATATCTGAGTTTCAGATTTCAAGAACTGAGGATGATGTTCACTTACCCTCTGGGTGTCCTGGAAAGCCCGTATAAGCAGTTGCACAAGTCTGGGAATGGCCCCAGACTCCCTCAAAGGAGCATGGTTAGCTGAGCAGAGGGCCAAGTTGCGGATGAGCCCAATCACTGCTTTAACCAGGGGCCATCGTGAAGGAGGATGGAGAAGATTGACAATGATTGGGATGCCATTCTTGAGACGTGCTGCATTCTGGGCCACCTCAGCATCTGGGTGACGTGCCGTTAGGTGGCGCAAAGCACAAACCTGAAGTAAGTGCAATAAAAGAGCAATATATGAGAATATTGATAGAAGAAAATGTGGAATATCAACATTATGTGGGCTAAGATTACACTAAAACTCCCTTCCCACATTATACATCAAAGCAATGTGACTGTTGACAGTGTGTTTATAGATACAAACGACAGCGCGAGATAAAAAAAATCTCATTTGCAAAAAGCATGAGCTGCATAACATTCAAACAAAAAATTATCTAGTAGTACAAGATCTCAAAAAGAGAGCCACAGACCAAAATGGATTAAATTTGAGTGAAAATCAAATAGCATGGCCCACACTGTAATGCCATTGACATACTAGACCTCAGTAACAAACACGAGGTCTTGGCATAACCCAGTCACAGGTGGAAAAAATGCTGTGCACTGGCAAGACTTTCACGGACACTTACTTAAAAAAAAAAGAGAATAATTAATTTCAGTCAGTACTCACAGCAGGTTCTGTAATTTCTTCTCTTTCACCAGCACTGTAAATAGTGGCAACCAGTGCCTCCACACCTCCAACCTGACAAACAGTGATTTTGTTTCGCTGGTTATTGCAGGTCAGGTTAGAAAGGATTCCCGCAGCACAGGTCACAACATTGATATCACTGGCACGCAGCAAGTGCACCAAGTTTTGTAGAAGCTGGTCCATATTATCCTGAAAAAGTGTGAATATAGTAAATGTAAATCTGATACACAATTCTATGTTCTTATCTAATCTAAATAGCTGCAAGAATACTTCCACCTTATTCCCTGTAGGTTATGATAGGTGACCAAAAGGAATAGAATGAGAGGTTTAGGAAGTCCCTCCTATGGATTATCTCCTACAAAGACAATGCATAGAGGGGAAGGAGAGAATAAAGTCTTCCTAAACCCTAAATCCCTTGTCTCCACTTTGGGAGATATATTAGTTGGTTATATAGATAGATAGATTAATAGTTAGTCTAGTGTAGGCTAAACCAGGTAGTGTAGCTTAAACCGCTGAGTGGCCAAAGATGACCCACATGCTGCCAACAATATCTTTGACTGGGACTGCAACGTTATATGCAACAAGGAGCTTCCGTGGGCAGCATGAGACTCAATAAGAAACGAGGTGCCACTTTAAAAAAATCTAACCTGTGCTACTAACAAATGGAAGCTGACCATCCAACGCTTCCATCAAGCCTATCGGCACCATAGGTTCAGGACATAAAAAAAGGCTATCCTGATGTTTATTCTTAAAACTCACACAAGGGAGTAGCCGCAGCAGAGGAATTTCCACTTGCTTCTGTCTATCTATCATCTATCTATAGTTTCTGACACCTCATTCCATCTGGATATGTTCCCTAAGCCCTCTTGTTCTATTAGCACCTCTTTCATGCATGTACTCATTTACCTTATCCTTCCATCTTACAGCTGGCCTTCCTCTCTTCCTAGGTCCCTTAATTTCACTCATACACTTTTTTCACAAACTCTTCACTCTTTCTCTCACTATAACCAAATCACCTTTAAGTATTTCTTTTAACCAATTCCGCTCCATTTGCACAAGGCTCCATGTCATTCCCTTCTTACACACCTTTATTGATCTCACCCTCCCATCTCCCACATGCTCCTCTCAGATAAATAATTTTCATAGCTCATAGTATGAGTATAGGAACACAACAAACGTTGCAATAAGAGGCAACGAAACCAGGCTCTTATTTCTCTAAGAGGGGTTAGTCAAGACAAGGCATGCATACACACACCCATGCACACATACATATACTCTCCTCTCACTGAGCCCCTAGTAAGTAACCCATAGAAGAGAAGTACATCCCACCCAAACACTGCACATGAACATGAAGACAGTGTAAGGGAAGAAACAAGTTATGAATCTTGGAATGACTTAAATGAATGTATAATGAAATTTATATGATCATAAATATCTTTATACATCCATTTAAGTCATTCCAAAATTCCCAATTTGTTTCTTCATTTAGACTGTTTTTATGTTCATTGGTACATCCTTATACACACACCTAAGCACACTTGACTATTCTGACATACACTTTATCCAAACTATTCTTGTATCCTTGCAACCACACTCAGTCACACACTTCCATATTGTCAGACATCAGAATTGCACAATTTAGTTCAGTTCAGGAGGTCTAACTAACTGTCCACAACCTTCCTAACTTCACTCTCATTCTACCAAAATGAAATTGTACGTACAACTTTGGTGGCAGCATCCGAAAGGTTGCGCAAGGTCCAGAGGCAGTTCTGAACTAAGCGAGTTGACTGGTGAGTAAGATGCATTGCCAGTGCCTGCATGCCTCCAGACTCCACAATAGCTGGCTTGTTACTTGAGCACACTGACAAAACTGTTTGAAATAAGAATAGCATGTATCAGTATCAAAGGAACTTTTTTGTTCCTTCTTTTAACAATTCCCTTTTCCTATCCCAACCTGAATGCCTCCCATATTACTCTAATGCAAGTGGCACATGACCTAACAGTAAAAGTAGAACTAAGACAAATCATGAAAAAAGTATACAGAAGGAGCTGTTTTAGATTTTTCAAAACAGTTAAATACGGTTGACCCTCAATAAACAAGAATTCCCCAATTCCATGAATGGGTAAAATATCGAAAATTTTGTCTAAGACAATGAGGTTTCGCAATAATATGAATCTCCAACACAATGTGGTACACTAGCATTCGAGTGCTCTCTAGTTAGTGACTTCCCCAAATAGTAGTAAATGGATGCACCAACACCACTCACATGCATAGCACTGCACTCTTACATCCTGACGTCAAAATACCTTTAGTAAGAATACATTAAGCCCACACATTTAGTCTGTGTCACTATTACATTGTAGCAGTACCCAAAGCATATGTATTTGTTGGCACAAATAAAGTGCATGTGATTTTGGTCATATGCCCATTTACTCTTTTGGTACTCACTAATCACACTACATCAAGATTGTTCTTGTATCTCAGCTCAACAAACTATATCAATACAGATCACTCTATTCTATTCGGCTATTTCATTGCAGTGGTGCGTGCAGCCTATGTATTAGTTGAGACAAATAAGTGCATTTGATTTCTCAAGTCATTTCTCTTTTATGTTTTGCATGTTTATAAGCCTTCTACGGTAGATATATAAGAGGGTCAGGATAAAAAGAAAAACTTTTCCCCCATCAAAACTTATCTTTGTTGTGCACAAAATTCATCTTCCATGATGACTTCAGGAACCTAACTATTGTGTTAAGTGATGGTTGACAGTAAACAGTTTTCATTGTGCACAACAGCTTAATTATAGTTTTATGCAACTCATACTTAACCCTGGTTACATCTTTACTTGAGAATAAGGAACAGCAACAATACTTACTCATATTTGTATAAACAATAAAACCTCATATTTATATAAACAATAAAACCTCAACAATTTGTAATAAAATCATAAAATCAGGAAATTGTTTACCTTTCAGGATTAAATAAGAATCATATCATTGTAAGATATGATCTAAAATATGATGAGCATGAAATGGTAAAAAGTCACACTGAAGCGTGCTCACATACCAGCCCTGAGGTTGGTGTGTGACCATGCAAGAAGTGAGAAATAATGTGCAGTAATTGATTACCTTTAAGAACTCTTGAGGTAGTCCAGAGCAATTTTTCATAAGTGTAGGAACGTAGAATCCGCACCAACTCCTGAGGTCCCTGAGAGGCCAAGATGATGAGTTTGGATTCCTGGTTGCCATAGGCCAGAATCTGCAGACAGTCAGTGACAATGGCCAAAAATTTGACATTATTACGTTGAAGAAGGGCCACCATTTTCTGAAGGCCTCCTGCCATGCGCACAGCTGTCTTGGAGCCTTCCTGGTGCAGCAGCAGATTGTGTAGAGTTGTGATGGCATAAAACAGCACAGATTCCACAGGTGAACTGCAAAATAAGGCTCAAATCAACACCCTGCAGTTTCTGACAAAGTATCTCACATATTGCATTGGTTACACTGAGCTTGGAGAAGATTTCTTATCACAAGATAATTTTTCTTTACTGATGACAACCTCATAAGATCATCAGACCTTATGACCTCATTCTTGATGTATATCAAACTCGATTAGTTTCAGCTTACAACCTTGCCAATGGTTCATACCCACAACAATATTCTAAGGCTTGAAAAGTGATAGATTTTGCAGAGCCCTGATACTTTGCCAAAGTCTTTGTGAATACATAAAAACTTCATTATATAGGTCACCAGAGAATGTGAACTTGCAGTTATGCAATAAACATATTTCTACAAATGGCTCCTTATATATGTCCAAAATTCTTAGGTGTGTAGGATGAGATCTTGTATTACATGATCTGTTTGGATGAGATACATCTCTTTCACGCACTGTGCATACACCAGTCTCGCATTCAAATTATCAGCATGTAGACATATGATATTGCATTTTTAACTTCTTGTTGTTATAGCTAGATGTGGAGTGGTTTTGTTCTTTAAATATTTATTCATGTCTCCTAAGCATCCTTGTCAAGTTTTGGGCAATCAACCAAGAGGCAGAAAACTGCTTTAACACTTGAAAAAAGTTGAAAATTATAAACAGGTCATGTGAAGGTTTGTCCACATAGACAGTATAAATAAGTATATAACGATGGGGAACACTGTTTTTCCAGGGCAGAAGGAATAACGCTGAGACATGAGCGATAGGATTATTTGAGACCAGAAGAGGCAGCACATGCTGATAGTGATAAAGTGACTATACGCTGCCTAAATAACTTTAACAGCTGACAAGTGGCCTTGTGAAAGGGGCAGTCAGCTTTATGTGCCAGAACAAGTGTTGCTGTGATGCTTGGTGGTGTTATAATAATCCAATCTGTGTGAGTTTCCCTTCATTCCTGTACCCAGTAAGGGTGTTGTAGCCTTGTTAAGTCCAGTAGTACTGTTGCTGTTTGTTCTTCCTTTGTACTACCTTTGTACATACTGACCTCTCACTCCAGCTCTCCCTTCTTTCATCTGGCTTATTGTTCCTTGCACTTACTCTTCCATGATCTGAGTTATTCAACTCTCCTAACATAATTAATCCATATTACCTTCCAACTGCAATCATCTCACCCATAAACATTATACTTCATTCACCAATGTTGCACTTGCAATCAAATCTGCATTATGTTTTTATACATATATTACTGCATACCTGAGAAGCTTCACCAGGGCAGGAATGCCACCAGACTTGAAGATGGCCAGCAGTCCCTGACGGTGGTGTGACAGATTGTGGAGTGCACCAACAGTCACCCGGGTGGTTTCCAGGTCATTGGAGTTGGATAGGGCCCGGACCAAAGCTGCCACCATCTGCTGGGAGTTCAT
>JAXIVD010001829.1:67500-73797 GCA_036785275.1 Cancer borealis
AATGTCTTGCAATGCTAATTTCAAGGTTTCATGTTCCATTCACTACATCATCACTGTCATACAATATTCTCATGTCAAAATTTCTTAAGGGGATTGATCGGGTGTATTTTTCGATGAATATTTTTGTAACACACGAAAATTACTTTTTGCGCTCAGTGTGTGGGGAAGGGTCTGAACTGTCAGACGGAGACAATTTTTTTTTGCAAAATTTAAAAACCAGCCTCACCAGAGCAAAATTTAAATGTCCCGCGGTGTTGCGTCACTGCCTCACACATGCGTTTCCACGTGGTATAATGGTGACACTGGTATTATTCGCATAAATTACATTATAAGTTATTTTCTTTTTCCACATTTTGTCATTTGGCATCCCTTTTCTCTCTGATGTGTGTGTGTGTGTGTGTGTGTGTGTGTGTGTGTGTGTGTGTGTGTGTGTGATGGAGCATGTGACTGGTAGTGACCACTGACTCAACTCATTCCAAGAGGTGTCTGAAGGGAGCTACCCATAATCCCTATGAGTTTTTGCACTTGAAGGTGTGGAATAAGTGTCCTAATAAAAAAAACTATGGAGAAGGACCAAAAACATCAAGCAGGAGACTTCTAGGAATAAATCTGGCAACAAAGAGAAAGGAGGTGCCTTCTGACACCCTCACCATTAAGTGACTAATACCTTTTTGAAGGGGCGACCAGATGCCTATTCTAGTTCTCTACAAAGTAGAAGGTATAAGCAATGATATGTGAAGATTTTGTGCCAATCAAACAAAAACAAGTGGCAAGACACAGAGGACATGGAAAAAAATCTTTGACAGCTGTTATCTCAAAATGTGTTTTTTCCGGGTTTGAAAAGCCTCACAGACTTTACTATAAATTTAATATATTGCTTTACATTAATAAAAAGTAAAAACAACAATCTATTTTTGCATTTGAGAACATTTGAAAATTTTTGAAAAATAACGGAAATACAGTGACCAAAAATATTGTGATTTTTAATTTAATTTTTAAATTTTTTTACCAAGCCGAAAAACCAAAATTTTAACAATTGAAATTGTAGACGTACGTGAAAGGTTTCTATGGTATTTTTTTTTCTTCAAATCAACTGAATGGTAAACGAAGGCTGTGAGGCAAATTTTTTTTTTTATATATATATATATATAAGCATAGACTACACCATACTTGACTGGACACTCGCGACAATCGCTGACAGACGATATTACATGTAGGCCCTATAGATTCCGCTGCTATGAGTGATGACAGATAATACTTCATATATTAGTTCATATTCTACTTAGGACATTGTATTTCATGTCTTTACAATCAGTAATGATTGTTGAACCATGGCTGAACATAAAAAATTATTTTACAACTTTTGCAAATAGGAAATTAACATAAAGATTACAAGTTTGAGTGAAAAATCGTGTGGGAATTTTGTATAAAGCATATTGTTTATAGCAAAAATTTCTGGCAAATTCGCAATAATTTCTGAAATAAAACATCACATATTGTGAAATCACCATTCCTGAATATGATTTGATTGTGATCAAATGTCATATTATCGTTATATCGGCTTGGGAATGAACTTTTCACAACAATTCGTGGCTTGATCTTGATGTCACAGGAGGTCTGAGTTGAGAAACTATCGTTTATTCAGTATATATGCAACAAAATTAAATTGCACTTCTTTTTCAATGACGTTTTATGAGTGAGAAAAATAGGATAGATGACAATACGAGAAAACACCCAAATATAAATTTTAATTCGATGCAAATATAGCATTTACTTCTCGCATGACTAGATCAAAGCGAGAGGTCACAAGAAGAAGAAGCAGAGGAAGACCAAAACAAACCTTTAAGGCGTGGTCACACTAGCTATTGATATCGATTGATCTGGGGTTATGGCTGGATTGGCCAGCCATTTGAGTGCTCATAAACATATTCCTCACATCACTCTGAGGTGTTTGCGTTTTGTTTGAGGTTTCTATGATGATTTTAAGTATTTTATTCAAATAAAACAAACAAAAAATCACCTCAGGACACATTTGCGAAATACCCGATTTCAAGTGCACAGTCACGTATGGTGTATTCTATGGTATTGCATATCAATATAGACTACATGGGCTATGCATGTAAGTGTTTTCAGATTGAAATTCCAATATTCCTGGAAATAATTGCAAATTTGGTGTTTTTATTGGTGTCAGGATTTAATAATTGCCGCTCACCGATGACGTATGTTGACTAATTTGTTTTTGTTGCTCATAAACATATTCTTCACATCAGTCTGAGGTGTTTGCTTTTTGTTTGAGGTTTCTATGATGATTTTAAGTATTTTATTCAAATAAAACAAACAAAAAATCGCCTCAGGACACATTTGCGAAAGACCCGATTTCGAGTGCACAGTCACGTATGGTGTATTCTATGGTATTTCATATTAATGTAGACTACATGGGCTATGCATGTAAGTGTTTTCAGATTGAAATTCCAATATTCCTGGAAATTATTGCAAATTTTGTGTTTTTCTTGGTTTCTTAGGATTTAATAATTGTCGCCCACTGATGACGTACGTTGACTAATTTGTTTTTGTTGCTCATAAACATATTCTCTACATCACTCTGAAATGTTTGCTTTTTATTTGAGGTTCCTATCTTATTTCTAAGTATTTTATTTGATTTTTATAAAAATCTGCCGTAGGGCCTGTTTGCAAAAGGTCAGATTTCGAGTGTTCAGTCAAGTATGGTGTAGTCTATGATATAAGTTATCCCTTGGTGTCAGTAGTTGTCAACCAAATCTCATGAAATTCATATGAAGTGATAAGTAAACACATACAAGTAACATCCTAAAATTTCAGACCCATAGGATATACCAATCATGCAAACTGCACCAACCCGGTCGATCCCCTTAACTTATTATTCAATGTACCAATCATACCGTAACAATATCATTCAACACCTGATGATAATAACAATTAAAAGAGATGAAATATTATTAATAACAATAATTATCCTTCTTTCACAAACCATACTGACAATAACAACAAGGAGTCATAGAGTGCAGTCAACTTACTGGGTCTTGCTTGCTGAGGCATCTGGTAGCTCATGGTGCCAACACAGCTGGCCTCACTCTGAAATACACCAAAGAGAATAGTATTACACCACATTATAGATTCAAACTGAAGACAAGGCACAAAAATCAATGCATGACAATGCATTTTGATTTATTTATATATATATATATATATATATATATATATATATATACATACACATATACATATATATATATATATATATATATATATATATATATATATATATATATATATATATATATACAGTAAGAACGGTCATCTCGTGTAATATAGTCTCCCAAATTTAGCATCTCGCGTCTATTTCAAATTTTCCGCCTTCTGCCATCTAGCAGTGCCAAACGAACATCTTGCGCATGCGCATAGGTCAGCGCACCAGTTGTAAAAAGAAAAAAGCAATAGGAGTAACTTTAAAAAATTACAAATCGTAAGGGGATGGTATATGGTAGGAGGTTCAATGTAGTGTTAAATGGAGAATTGCTTGGAGGAAGAAGATTGTTTTAAGCATTTACGGTCACATGTTACTGTGGATGGATAAGTAGATGTAGGGGAGAGGTCTAGAATGAATGAAGTAGGGAAGGTGTGGGGGGAATTAATCAAATGTTTTGACGTAGATAACTCGGAATGAGTCCAAAGAGAAAGTTGTATAAAGTTGCACTATATGTGGCTAAGACATGGCATATGAGAGTAACAGAAACTAAATTAAATGGAAAAGAGGTATTTGAGAAGTATGTAGGGAATAATGTATATGGATCAAGAGAAATGAGGATGTGCATACCAGAACTGCTATTGTGATACAGTTGGCTGGTCGAGCAGAGCAAGAAATGCTGTATATAGATAGATAGATAGCCTTTGATGCTTCACTTAATCTGGGAACATCCCCCTAAGAGATGACCACAGCAGAAGAGCCTCAACCACTTTCTATCTAAAATGTCGTCCTTGCTTGTTCAAGCCCTCCCCTATTATCAGCATCTCTCTCACACATGTTTTCCTTTACCACATTCATTCATCTTCCACTTGACCTTTCTCTTCTATTAAAATCCAAAAATTCATTCACACGTTAACGTTTTTTTCACAAACTGTTCACTTTTCTCCCTCTCAATATGACCAAAGCCCCTCCATGTATTAAATTTCACTCATTTCACCACTCCACACTTTACTCCAACTGCACAAGTTCCCATGCCACATCATACATGCACACTTTCATTGCTGTTAATATCCCACTTTTTACTCAAAGCCCTTTCAAAAAACTCATTTCTACAGGACATACTACTTATAACTGCTGTTCCCTAGTCAATGTCTAAGTCTCTGATCCATATGTCAATGTTGGCAAGAGAATACGTACTATTCCTTAAACCTCTCCTTACCTCCATGGACACATTCCACCGTCATAATCCTTGCAAGTGATCCTATGACACACCTATTTTTCACAGATCTATCTTATTTTTCCTTCCATCTCTCCATGCTTACATAACACTATTATTAAATACTGTAACTATTTCACTTCCTCCAGTTTCTCTCCTAAAACTACTACCTCATACCATCCTATTACTAGCACACTAACCCTATAGGGTGTTCTATAGTCACATACCTCTATATCTTCTCAAAAATCATCACCTTACTTTTCCCTTCATTCACTTTAAACTTCCTTCACACACACGCACACACACACACACACACACACACACACACACACACACACACACACACACACACACACACACACACAGATTAGATTAGATCCGTTTCTATGATCTGAGCTCTTTTGGGAGGGTAATGGAAGACGATCAGCACGTGATCATCAAGACCATGGTGAATAACACACTATAATATTCATCCATTATTTTCTGAGGTTCCCCTTCACTCTCCACAACCATACTACCACAGCCCAAACCACTCCAACCATCTTCGGTCTTGCACCTACATTTCCCATTAAAGCATTCATATCCTACATGTTACCATGGTGACATATTGCATTCCAGTCTCACTCCCACTCCTATAGCAAAATTCTCACCAACCTCTCCCTCCACCTTCACATGCCCCCCTATAAAATTACTTAAATCCTTCTAATAACTGCCCTCCCACATCACAATTTTTAAGAATGCTCCATAGAGCTTCCAAATCAACCCTATAATAATTATCTAGATCTACAAAGGCTGCATAGAATTATTCATCCTTCCCTAAGTATTCTTCGAATTTAAAAAAATTTTAATATCTGGTCCACACAACCTTTTCCCTTCCTAAATGCTCTTTGCTCCATCAATTCCAAAGTCAAGAGTCTCCCATAAACTTTACCTGACATACTAAGCAAATGCTTTCCTACATTATTATTAATTTTTTTTAGGATATTTATCTCTATGCAGTGGCACAATAATTGCTTTTCTTCACTTATCTGGAACTTCTTTGTTACCAGGCAGTCACATATCAAGAACATCTATTCTACTATAAGGATTAGCAACTCAAATTTGCACCACATATGATATTACCTCAATACCAGATAAGCACTTACTTATTACAATTAATGTCTAAGCCATAATACATTCAATATAATTAATACTGTCAATATGTCGTGAGGAAATTATTTATATCGGTGTAATTATTCAAGACAATAAATAAAAGTCAAGGATTGTGTTACAAATCGCTAACTCTGCTTTGTTAACTAACTATAATGATGTAAGAAACCACATTGTCTGATCAATGCTAAGCTGAGAGCTGCACACTTTCAGATGCATTCTCAGTTCTCAGATATACTTGGATTGAAATTTTAAATTTACTGCTATCTATAGGTTGTTCCAGATATCACTGCTTCTGTATGAAAATCTGCAATGTATGTTGATAGCTAAGTGCCATTTTACAAGTGAAGCTCTACAAAAATTACAACATGCATATTTTTCCATTGATAATATTAATTTGTCACCTTAGCTTTATGTTAGATTAAGCCTTTTTAAGTGGACGTAAATCATCTTCATGCCCCTCCCAGTATCAGTAGTTTTTTCACCTCGATGGGTCAGTATAAATTTTTCACAATGGGACCATTTAGCAATATATATATATATATATATATATATATATATATATATATATATATATATATATATATATATATATATATATATATATATATATCAATCATGACAAATATAAGTTGATTTAGTTGTTAAATGGTCCCATTGTGAAAAATTCAACAATGCTTGACATAACATGGCGAGATAGAGAGAGCAT